>JAYMTP010000336.1:0-36585 GCA_036897365.1 Geranium brycei | reverse complement strand
AAACATAAAAAACGATGTTTAAAAACCGTTTTTCATTTTTAATATTTTTTTTCTTCAAAAAAATATTTTTATAAAAATAATATTAGAATCAATTTTTATTATTTATTTATAACAAAAATATGTTTTAAGAAAATGTTTTTAATTTTTTTAATACATGAGTATTTTCATCATTTTGACCAAAAACTAACATCGTTGGGCCTCAGTGAGAGAGTTGTATATTTCGGGGACTTGTCATAACGTATTCGTGAAACGAGGGAGGTAAGTGAAAATCGGATATAGTACGAGGGAAGTAAGTGACATTTTCCCAATTTTTTATGATCAATGTCATTTGACGAGGTTTGTTTCGATGGAAATTTATACTTTTCTTTAATCGAGCCTTATTTGATTGTATCGAGTTGTGCATGTTTATTAGTTTTTTATTTTATTTCATTTTTATATTCAATGTTGTCGGTCGATATTTATCTCATTTGAAATTTATATGGTGTTTTGAATGAATTACATTCGATTGTCTTTGATTATATAAATTTCTTAATTTCTTCTTTATTATACTTTGCATATTGAATTAGTTTGATTGTGATATGTACATTCGTTGTGGCTTTGCTTTTCACTTGAATTAATAAATTTACGGTCATTTTATATAGTTCTTATATTGAATTACTCTTGATTGTGATAAATTCGTGATCGTTATATCTAGTTGGCATATTGAATTACTCTTGATTGTGATACATACATTCGATGTGGCTATATTTATCCACTCAAATTAATAGATTCACAATCTCAAGGTTGTACTTTGGGTTATTGTTGAACCCCGATCTATCTTAGTAAGTTGGTACATATATTTTGTAGAGTGAGACTCTCCAATGAACTTTAGATTTTTAATTTATGATTTATGCCTCCGTTTTCCCATCTAATTGCATTTGAACTTGAACTAATAAATTCATGATCGAAGGATTGTGCTTTGGGTTATTGTTAAAACCTGATCCATCTTTAGCTAGTTCCATACATTTTTTTTTCTTCGGTATGGACATTGGGCTTCTAGTTCAATATAAAATGATATAAATTCGCGTTCGGAAGGTTATAATTCGGGTTGTTTTTCATTTATATAAACTATACCAAAAAAAACTATACCAGGTATTAAAAAATGATAATAATGTTTTAAGTGATTTTATTATATTTAAATATACAAGTAATTAATCCTAGTTTACAACTCTATGTATATGCCAATTTAAATTATATGTTACTACCAAAACTAAACTTTGAAGTGTAGCAATTTACAAAAATATAAATTATTTTTCAAATAATAAATAAATAAATACTAAAAATTAATAAGTTGCAACGTAAAATGTAAGATGCTTATTTTATTTATTTTTCATATATATAACCATATTTTCATCATTTTTTATCTCAACTTAGTAAGTTGTAGCAATTTCAAAGTATACGTTTAAATTATAAAAATTTGTATAATATATGATTGTAAATTATAATTACCCCTTGAACATATGTCATTTTGTCTTTGTAGCATTCTTTATGTTCATATAAACTATTGGGATAGTGACAGATGGTTACACCCAACAATGTTACTTTTCAAAATCAATACCGTAACTTTAAAAATTTCATTTGGATACCCAAAGATTAAATAAGCGACATTTAACCCAATTTCTGTTAAATTTAACTGAATTGATTTGTTAAAAAGTCTAAAATACCCTCAATAGTTTTGATTTAAAATTAGATTGGTCTAACCGGTTCAAAACTGGTCTGATCGGTTCACATTAAAAAAATTTAACTTTTATTGAATAAGTAATGATTACAATTTTTTAATAATTAAAATAATATGATTATAGGGAAAATAATTAATTATAAAGATTAAAATAATATAATAATTTTGAGATTTTTGTGAAATTACATCTTTGCCCCAACTTTTGACTTTCCCAACTCTCCATCTTTCTCCTTAACCACCTCCATCTTTGTGGACTCAAAGGTGAAACGCACTTGTATTCTCCCCAACAGAGACCAACGTCTCCGGCCACGTTGATACTTCCATATGAGTTCCTTCGATTGGGCTCTGAAGATTCTGGGGGTTCCAATCCATGAATCTGACGCGCCGAGCTCTTGCACGCCCTCCGCAACTCTCTACCATCTCTCCCATCTCTTCTCTTCTACGTCCATTTCCGTATCTCACTCTACATCCTCACGGACAGATCCTTCCTCGCCTCCGCATGGCAGATCCATTTCAAAATTATTATTTATTAATTAAAAGTGATCATTTTTAATTTGAACTAGTTAGACTGGTTTTAAACTGGTCACACAAATTTTGAACCGATCAGACCTAGAATATTGATTTTAAAAAATAACATAGTTGATTATAGTTATTTGTCATTTTATTTATAAAAAATTTATTTTTCATAAGCAAAAAGTATTACTACAAAGAGTTTTCAAGGAGACACTCTAATAGTTGGGTCTCACACAATTTGTAGAGGAGTCTTGATTTCAATACAAAAATAAAGGATGCATAGAATAAAAACAAGTATAGGCGAATTTGATACATTTCATTGCATGGGCATATATATAGAGAATGCACACACACATGAAACAAACACTTATTACAAAAAACTCTCTATTTTGGTCCATACAAGACTTTTCAAGTTTTCAACGAGCGAAAGTAGGCGATGCTAGGAGTCAAATACCCAACAAGCTTTTCTCTTGGTACCATCCTTTCTTTGATCAGTGGAATTTGGACAAACTCTTTCCCCCACCGACAGAGTCCAGGAAACTTGTCCTCATCAAGGACCTTCATTTCTCCAACTTCCTCCATCACTCCCATAAATTCCGAAATCCAACCCAATGCTAAATCCAAGTACCCTATCTCTTCTCCTCCAAAATATTTCTTCCCTTCAATCTCCTTTTCAAGAAAGGCCAGAGACTCTTGCGCCGTCTCTATTAGCTTTTCCTTCTCTTCCCCTTCGGCCTTGCAAGCTTCGAATGTTCCCATCAGGCACTGTGCTCGTCATGAAGAACATGTCAAGGTACAAAACATGTTAAAGAGATGGAAACTAAAACTAAGCTAACTGTCGAATAAAACAGATTCAGGCGGAAAATAAAATGTTCTCTCTCCAAGCTGTTCCTTAGGTCTATTATATTATTTCATGTTTTTTCTTTCAACCTCAGTGTACTGTTCTTAGAGATTTCTTTTCCCTGCTTGGAAATTGTTTCTCTTTTCTTTAATATAATCATTTTAATTGTTGATAAAAAAAAGTTAAATGAAGAATACCTTGTCATCGGAGAATTTAGCCCAGAAGCGAGCCATGGCTCGGTCGTGAGGATCTTGGGGGAGCAAAGGGTTTTGCTTCCATGTCTGGTCGATGTACTCAAGAATGATGAGTGACTCTGAGATTGGCTTGTCGTCGTGTACGAGAACTGGAACCTTCTTGTAGACCGGGTTGTACTTGAGAAGGATCGGGCTCTTATTCATCAAATCTTCTTGGATGTATTCATAGTCACACACACCTTTGAGTTTCAGAGCCCATTCTACTCTGGTGCAGAACAGGCTCAGAACGCTTCCGATCACTGTCAACTTTGCCATTGGAGATCTCAAACCCAATTTCAACTTCTGTGTTTGGCCTTTAATGGGAAAATTGCAGAGTTTATATAGGGATGAGAGCAACATTTATTTATTCCGGAATAGAATGGTCGTTGCATGTTAGACACGACGACGGTTCAAAATTCAAAATATGTGGGACATTATTTATTCAATCACAACTCGCAAGAGATTAAGATATAAAAGACAAGTTGAAAGATAATAGGTATTGTAGAAACATTTCACAGAGTGAAGATTAATGTTGACCCGCTTCTATAGTTTATCTGAATGAGAACGCAAGCAATGATGTCACATGAATTGAAGCTTAATTTTTGTGTGCAGTAACTTCAGCATCCACATCCCTCCCAGTCCCAGGTTATTAACATAGATAGACTTTGGAGTTGACTTGGTCGTGAGTTCTTGCGTACCGGGATGGGTACATTTTGGCTAGTTTTGATAGAAACTGTTAGGTCCAGGTCTTTCATGGTTTCTGTGTAAGCAAATGTTAATATTGTACGTTTGATTCCGTGCGCCCAAATTACTCGAAACAAAGACTCAAAACATCATCAAATCCGGCATACAAAAATAAGAAGAGATGCACAATGAAACACATGACATCGAGCTGAGTTGGGGTTGTGTAAACAACATTCACCATCAATCGAGCCTGTTGCTAAATCCCGTCGAGCTGAGTTGGCCAAGAATGCTATGGGTATGAGCCGGTTGCCCATAATATGGTCCCCCAGTCACTGATTGAAAAAAAAACTCTAGTTCCCATCAGTAAAATTGCACTACAAGCATTTGCGTACACGACTATCAAAGAAATGCAAGTCACAAACCGCAAGACAATAAACAAGGAATTAACTGCTCAATCTCCCCTGTGAGTTTCGATGAGAACAAAAAAAATATATGCTAACAAAGTTCATCCAAGCAAATCATCTCTATCATGAGTGGCATCATATAGATGGGAATGTAAAGATCAACAATATACATCCATAAATATCAAAAACACATTGATGCCCTCTGAAAGCATCAAACACACAAGCTAGCTACGGCTAGATCTTTATGGGCAAAATATGATTATCAATATATTGCCAAGACATGTCAGCTGTGTACTAATTTAGACCCTTTCCCGAGGCCTCACAATTTGTATACAAGGCATATATCGTGCTTCCATCCTCTCAATTTGTATACAAAGCATATGGTGCTTCCTCTGCCGGGGTCTATTTACCTGCTCAATGGAAAAGGCCAATCATGTCAGCAAGTAAAAGAAACAATACACTTTGACATTGCCCATGAAGAAAAACTGACCTTAATAAGTAAACTTAAGCAAGACTAATAAGAAAAAATTGTGATAAAGAAGAAAGAGCTAAAGGTGAAATATAGGGTTAATTAAAACTTACTATACCTAGTTGGAGCCCATTTACAAGTTACTATACCTATTTTAAAAACTTTCGTTTGGGGTCACCTAATTACCATTTGCTCATTTCCGTTAGATTTAACTGATGTTGCTGTTAATTTTTTTCAAAATGACGAAAATATCCTCCTCATCTTTTGCCCTATCTCTTCTCCTACCCACATTCTCTGCAACTAACATCTGATTTTTTCCACACTCACTTCAATTTTTTCAGGTATTTTAATCAAAAATTGCTCAACAATTGTTGAAGTAAACAATGGCATACTTCAACAACGATGGCATTAATTTGACAATGTGGACAAATCGTGCGATTTCCGATTCGTGCCCTAGCAGAGCCAAAAAATAATTGTGCTGCTGGAAATCGAAACCAAACACGAGTGTATAAGCTGGATCGACTTGTTATTCTGTGGGATTCACAATCAAACTCTAGAGGGAAGCGCTCCAATTTCGCCCAATCTCTGCGAGGATCTTGCCGGAAAAGTGTCCAGACTTCCAATCGGAAATCGCATGATTCGTGCCCTAGCAGAGCTCGAATCTGAAATCGGGATCGGGATCGTGGCTCAGCACCGGCCAGAACAGCTCTGTCGTCCCCTATTCTCCATCATCGGCGCCGTCTCAAACCAGAACCAGAGCCGACAAGATCAGAGCTCCATCATGAGCTCCGCCACACACTGAGCCTAGAACTGCTACGTTCCCTCTGGCAGCGCCGTGTGGGACCCGCCAAAGAACACCAGGTCGGGAACCTCAACACGAACTCTCGAAGGTGCTCCTCGTACTGCCACATGGCATTGGCATCGAAGCCGTGGATCAAGACGAGGCTCGGCTTGTTCTTCTTGTGGGTCTTCGGGAACCAGATGTGCATCACTGTGTCGTTGCCGACCGGAGGCCCGGCCAGCCGAAGGAGACGCGGTACAGCCAGTCCCTCTACGCTGATACGGAACATGATTTTGTCTCTTCCTCCATGAACAGCAAAATTGAAATTGAAATTGAGCCCTTGGGTGCCACTGATTTGAATTTGAAATTGAAATTGAGCGCTTGGGATCCATAATTATTTTGTTTCAAGTGCTCAATGGCTGCTTCTCAAACTCAGAATGAGGATTTGTAATAAAAAAAATCACAATAAAATTTGAGGTGTTGATATTTAGAAATTTGATGATGGTTGATTTTGGGCGATGGAGGTGGAGGTGCTTATCAAAATAAAAGAATTGGCAAAAAAATGTAATATATGGCATGCCTTTGAAAATTGGATAAATAGGTATTTTAGAGATTTTGCATTTTATTAATAATTTCCATCCAAAATTTAACAGTGTTCGAGCAAATTGTAACTTTTTGATAACTAGGTGACCCCAAACGAAAGGTTTTGAAATAGGTATAGTAATTTGTAACTGGGCTCCAACTAAGTACAGTAAATTGTAATTAACCCTGAAATATATGTAAACCCTTTTTTAGGGTCGTTGCAAAGCCTATGTTTCACAAGTTACTAGTGCAACGAGCATCCTCATGTCCCCAAAGATAAAAGCCACGGGAAATACATCACATCTAAAGTTGGATATAGTGCACGCAAAGATGACTTTGTACATCATTTCAATTGTGATGCACGAAAGCAACTATAAAAGTGACATGGACAAATGAACATGCAGCCTATGAAGTCAATTCAGTGTTGCATTTAATGAAGTAGACCCAACATATGCTAAATCATCAGTGGCCAGCATACCTAAAAGTCAAACCACTAGACTGACTGAGTGAGGACAGCGGCCACAAAATAAGGCCAACCATCAAGGCATCTTATATAATATATGTGTGTGTATTGTTTCAACTGTGAATAAAGAGTTGGAATTGACCATCTTTGGATATTGATCTCGACAAAGTTCATATGTTATTTTGGGGACATACTCAATTGTCAGAGTACAAAGCATAATTCTTTTAACTGAAATATATCTTAACTACTAATTTTTAGCAGACAAAAATAATGCACAAAAGGAGATGTACATCATAAACAAATCATGAAAAATAAGGCATTCCCTACCTCATCCAAAAAAAATCAAGCACTGGAACTTGAACAAAGATCCATCACTTTTCCAACTGCAATGGTTTTACCTGCAAAAGGAACCAACCCATACATGAGTACAAACCAAACAAAGTATAATGCACGAATGAAACGTAAAGGCAATATCTATTGATCACCTTCAGTGCGAAGTGTGAATCTTCCAAGTTGAGGAAAATCGGAGAACTTCTCGACGCAAATCATGTTATTCACCTGAAGAAAACACGACACTGTTATAAGAATCTAAACTGTAGCGACAAATAACTGATGTTCAAGAATTTAACACTGGCATTTTCTATTCTGAAACTCTTGTATTATCCGATACAGAAGCCATTGTATAATTAGTACCAGAATTCCTTTAATCATGCATTTTGGTCTTCTTCACTACCTAGAGAAGGCTGGTGAATCATGTTATGTTGGAAAATATAAAAAAACATTATGATAAAATGACCCAACATAATGTGGTTTGCACACCCACCACAGGATACCAGGGTTCCCACCTTGAATACTAATGTGTCAGCCAAAATCTGCAGGCTTTAGAATTATACGAACAAGAACTTGAGCTCAAGTACAGAAATCGTGCGCATTGTAAAGCTACCTCAGATATGATGCAACCCTCAAATCCTAATCATCATCAAATCGAGATCTAATAGAACTTAAAAACCTAAAGCTTTGTTCATATAGCCCTTGTTCCTAAATATCCAATGTAACTTCTTCTACCAGAAAAATAGCAATTCACGGATGACAGAGCATATATCCAGGCAGAGCACTATTAAATACCAAAGTAATCTTGATCAGTTATATGTAGCCCGATAAATCAAAATTTCATGGTCTCAACACCTACAGCCCGTTTCACATACATAGTAATCCTACATCCTTTGATATCCAGTCCACTTCCTTCAGATGTATGAATGATACCTAATACTTGAAGGTGACTGTTACTTAAGTTTCTTCTGTGTCCCAAGACCTATACAAAGTAGAACCACCAACTCATGGCTGGGAAGCTGTATTCCATGATAAAAGGAGGCTTTGAAAACAAACAAAAGTTTCTTTTGAGAAGCATAAGCAATGCTAATCATATTGACCTACTAGTCTAAAACTACATAAAATATATACCTGAATGCGACATACAACAACAGCACCATTTTTCACAAAGAGAATTTTCTTTTTCATGGGCTTCTTGGTCTTTGGATCAATTTGTTGCATCAGCTCAACAATCTCACATTCCTCAACAACAGCATGAATGTGCAAAACAGCCTTATAGCCTGCTGTAAAAATAGCCTACAATAGCAAGACACATTATAGATGCATCAGATGATTGATTAAAGACTAGTAAGTTAAAAGGTTAAACTCATAATCATAAGCTTACATTTTCCAGCAACTCAAGGATCTGTAACTGAGCAATAAACTCTGATCCAGAAACTATTGGTTTTGCTGCATCAAAAAAAGCAAATTAATATCTAAAACTGTGTAAAGCAATGCAGTAATTATAGAATGGTTATTCTTAAATGCACCATCATTGAAGTTCAAAGACTCCACAGGTGGGCTAAGCTTGAGCCACATATACCACTTTGCCCACCCCTAGTAGAGTATAAAATGACGTCTCAAGTCCAGAACTGATGTGTCAAATGGTTATCCATTATTTAATGCTAAGGATACAAATATATAGCCCTAGCTAACAATTTCAACTACGATGAACAAATTAGTGAAGCTATTCAGAATGAACTTCCACAGAACTGTCACGAAATAAGGTCATCTTGCATGCAATTTGATGAACGTAGCAGGTAATGAAATGGGTGGCTGAGTGAGCAAAGCTCTCATCACACACATTAAAGCTTAAATATGTATCTCAATCAAGAGGAACTTAGCATCTTGAACAACAATGTAGAAATTATAACCCAAAAGAGAGCAAATATTCAGAAATAAATGTCCCCTCCTCACAAATCTGATACTTCCCTACCGTCTATGATCAACAGAAAAGAGCACAAGACATGATTATACCCAATTCTTCAAGATCAAGAAAGTCAATCAACAAATTATATATACAAAGCAATTTAATCATATGAAAAGACTTAAAGAAGGCATGCAAATCAATGCACTTACCAACACTTGACAAGACAAATCCTGACAAAATGTCCTCTTCTTCAATCCCAGATAGCCGAACCCTCACATTTTCGCCAGGTCCAGCACGTTTAACTTTATTTTCATCACAGTATACAGCAATAACTTTCACATGAGCCTGCAAATCAATGTTTTAGATCCTTGGTCCACTACAGAGGACACCTACAAATTTCAACAAGAAAGTAGTTTATTGTTTTTTGATAGAAAAATACCTTATTTGGCATAACCATCAAGGAATCGCCCTCCCGAACACTCCCAGATTCTACCTTACCCATAACAACAGTGCCCATGTCCTTGAACTTGTCAATAATTGGCATCCTGTAAGTTAAAAAAAATTATTGTTAGATGAACCAAATAAAACATGTCATCCTTCAATGGAAAATTAATAACGAGAAATTATTCCTCAACAACAGTCATAGAAGTTATAGAGGTGATTTTTGTTAGAACAATCAGATGAACTTGAACCATATCGACAACAAGAAAATGCCTCCCAAACGACGGCATTGGGAGGCATTGTCTGCATTAACAAGACATGAAACCGTTGCCTAGAGAATCAACTCCAAACCAAAACTTCAGCCCCAAAAGTCTTGCACTAGCCCATAGAAATCTAGCTACCAGTACCCAAGATATAGAACCAAGGAAGCAAATATATAAAATGATAAGTAAATAAAAATAAATCTAATATAACCAAGACAGTACCATACCTAAACGGACCATTAGGATCTCTAGGAGGAACTTCAATAGCATCAAGGGCTTCAAAAAGGCAGGGGCCGTTCCACCATGGGCAAACACTTTTTTGTACTCTTGTTTTCATGTTTGAACCGACCAGACCAGATATTGGGAGAAAATGAACATCTGCGAGTTGAAGTTATAACATAAGCAGTTCGCACACGACCATAGTTGACAACAGAACATGTTTACTGCCTCGAATAACAAAGCTTTCATTTCACACTTCCAAGGATGTGAAAACATACGGAGTCATTTTCAGCATAAGTAGTGGATTTTTAATTTTCTTCTTTTCTTTCTCCTACCTGGGCTACAGATTATGTGCTGTATCCAGCTATGTTACCTTGCTATCAAGCACAGATGATACAAACACAGACAAGGACTTGATATTTCATATATTCAGAAGGGAAAACTAACACGTAAATTTCTAAATTAAAAATATACTTGACAATTGAATACATAAATTTCTAAATTATCAGTTAAAATATACTTAATATGAAACTGTAATTTCTATTTCTATTAGCATCAGAATTAGCAATGAACATGTACATAGTCTATCACTAGCTTTTCCCACACAAATGCTTGATCATATCAACAGAAAGCTATGGAAGTACCCTAGTATGGTGTTCGTTGTTTCATAGCAAAACAGATGTGGCCGGTGACGCAATATTCTCTAATTTCCTACATTCTTGTTACCTGGTCTTAAGATCTATGTAAGAGCCTGATCAAGAATTTAAGAACATGGGACCAAATACGCACGAGATGAACCATGTATGGCACGTGAGACCTATTAGAAGGATTATTTAACCTATTATCATAACAAGTATAATAGGCCAACCAGGCAAGAGTACATCACAGTAGGGGGAAAATCAGAGTGAAAAGTTGAACTGCTAATTATGTTGAAGTAGTAAATCAGGCAAGTTACAGGCTACAAGAAGTTAGTCCAAACAATGCTCGCAGGATGTATCCACGAAGCCTAAGACTGCAAACTATTAAGATAACTAAATTAAATACCTTTCTTGACATTGTACCCTGACTGTCTGAGGAAGGGTACCATCTTTGACTCAATTTCATCATACCTAACAAACACGCATATAAAAATTGAAATCAGTCAAGCTGAACAAGGTTGTGTGTGTAGGAGGCAGAGAAGGGTAGACGGGCAAACCTTTCTTTTGACCATTTCACAGTAGGATCGTCCATTTTATTTACGACAACGAGCAGCTTAGAGACACCCAAGGTTTTGGCAAGTTGTACATGCTCACGAGTCTGTCCACCCTTCTCATAACCAGTTTCAAATTCACCTTTTCGGGCAGAAATAACCTAATGAAGAGACTGAATCAGAAGAGAAGTGCAAGAACCTTACTGGTTTAAGATTACACTATGGTGTTAACTTACCAGTACACCAATATCAGCTTGAGATGCACCACTGATCATATTAGGGACGTAACTTTTATGACCCTGAATAATTAAATGCAAAAAATAAATATGGTTTTCAAAAAACAGATATAACAGCATACCAAATACCAAATACAGAAGCCAACATGGCAGACAATATATACTCAAGCAAGGCAAATCCTCTGGCCTTGTCTTGTGTGTGTGTGCACAAAAGGGAGAGAGAGGTACTACAATTTAGTTCAACAAAATAAACAACATGGCCTAGGTACAAAATAGAAAGCAAAAATAAACAACACATCCATGCAACCATCCGAATAAAAAGATAAGAGTAATTGCTGTACACAAATTAACCACTAAAAACTCACTGGTGCATCCAAAATAGTGAATCTCGTTGTCTCTGTTTCAAAATGTGCCCTTCCTACTTCCACTGTTTTTCCCTTCAGCCAGCAGTACGATTTGCAATATCAGTAAATGATTAACAAGCATATTCCCACAAGACATTTTTTTTCATCAGCTATTCCCATAAGATATTATATAAGGTTTTTCTGAGATTCCCATTCTAATCGATATACTGAAAAATACCTTAGCCCTCTCCTCTTCATTTGTATCCATAATATATGCCATATACCTAGCACGGAAAAAATTATGAGGTTAACTGATTAAATTGCATTTACAAGCAAAATTAGATACTGTGTAAATCTCACCAGCTTTCCCTACTCTTCTCCTTTGCTTCTTTCTCATATTTTTGGATGGTACGGTCATCGACCTGACCGCTTAGGAAAAGTATTTGACCTCCAGTTGTAGACTTTCCAGCATCTGCAGCCAATGACATAAAAGATCAAAACCCAAAAACTTTCCAGTTGCTAAGAATTAAGATTATCACCACGCAAAGATAAACAAAAAGGATATCATATTTTCATACCCATTTTCAGCCGGAAAAGGAAAATCTAATGTCTATTATTAAAAAAGAACCTTTTGTACAAAAATAAAATCAGGAATATTTTTTATGAATAAAATAATTGAGCAGCAATTGAAAGAAAAAATGTCCACAGAAGAGGGACTACTAACCCGAAGAAAACTAAGATTGCTGCCAGTTGGCAAGCTCTAATAGGACAACGGAGATAAAATGGGACACGCTAGTGTATTGATTTCATAACGCTATGAAGACTATAAAAGATAATATCAAAATAGCGTGAAATTCATTCTCACCGATGCAAAAGTATTTGATGTGCAGTGCAGTGCAAGTGCAAAACAAGCAACAGCCAGAATTGACTAAAAGGCACTATGCACAAAACAAATTAAAATCAAAGGACTATCCAATCCCCAGTAGTGTTTCTGCCAAGTAACTCAAAACTTTCCAAACCTCCAATTTCTTTTCCCTATTCAATTTACTAAGCTCTTCCACATTCTTGTTATTCTTTTTGCTTTGTATTCATCTCCTTATATCAAAGCACATGTGATAGATAACATGAACACTTCCAAACAACATATGAGGGTTAATCAACTCCTGCATATTGTTTCACTTTATAGCTTGCATATGACACAATGTAGCTTATAGAACCTATCAACAGCTAAATAAATAAAACCTCGCTGAACTTGAAATTTTTTGCCATTTCCTTACACGAGCATTGCCAACCAAAAAAATAAAATATAAATCTCCAAATACTCTTGGATCTCATTGCAATGACAAAAAAAACTATCCCACAATTAAAGCAATATAATCAATAAGATAGAAGCAACAGTCAACACTACTCAGGACAAAAGCTGGAACTTTAAAATTCAACCTACCAACGTGGCCAATGAACACAACATTCAAGTGGCGTTTCTCATTCTTGTCCTCTTCCATTTCATCTGCCGCTGCTTCATCTACATGAGTGATTTCCTTGTCTTTCACTGAGCATGAAACGCAAAAAAATCAATACAATACACAAATCAGGGACAAGAAAGTGGTACAATATACAAATATACTACCTACAAGAAAAGAAATTGAAAACTGAAAGTATGCAAACAAATACAGTCACTAAATCACAACTGAAGTCAACTTTTAAATATGTTTGGCTACGAATATCCAAAAAATGATGGTTTGCAAGCACAGCACCTTTTGGCTCAGCCTGGACAGGATGAGTGTGCGTTTGAGCTTCATCATTCATATCTGAGACCATCAAACAATATAATTCTTGAGATTATATATTTGGCATTCACATATTGTGTAATAACATATGAAATCTTAACTAACGCTAATAATCATAAATTAACCCAATAATTAAATCTGTCATGCCAAGAAATAAGCTACAAACATGTGATGGTGTAATAGCACAACACCTTCTTGCGCAGACTGGACAGGATGAGTGTTTGTTGGAAGCTCGTCCTTCATATCTGAAGCCATCAAAGGATAAAATCATTGAGATTATATATTTCTCATTCAAATATTAAAAATATTGTGTATCATAATTAAGGCTAAAATATCATTTAGACCAAACCAAGTACTTTGGAGGACTTTCCCAAACATAACAAAGCCTCTCATGCAGCAAATAATGGCCCAATGTTTACAAAACGTATATATGAAAACATTATCTAAATTTAATATTTCATATTGTGGATCAGTCACAGAACCAAATGCAGCAATTAAATAATAAATTCAGCACTTTACTTGAATTGAATTCCCAAACATCCTCTGTAACAACATGAATTCGTTAATGTTTGAATAAAAGTACGATAGGACAGTTAAACTATGTGATGTTAGTGTGCTTGTGAAAGAAAAAAATGGTTCCATACACTTCCCATAAAAATGAAAAGCAAGAAATACTGGAATAGTTGCAAACAACAAAATGTAAAAATTGAATTGCAGGATTATTCCTGCAATCTACATTACATATTGCTATGTGTTGGAAGTAAATAGACTAAAAATAGGCGCACCAAAACCTACCACCAGAACATAGAAATACATGAACTTCACTAATAGCACACCTCACTTTCCCATTGATTTAGATACAAATTTAGTACAAGAAACCAACCCGTCATTATATTTTTGTTTATTTCTTTTTCAATCAATTCTCAGTTTCTCTTTCACAGTTAGATTTCATCTTCTTCGTTTTCCCTACCACATCTTTATTAGTCAGGTAGTTACGATACTACAATTATGAATACATTAGGAACAGTAATTGTACAGTAGTAAATAGTGAACTACGAATAAAACCAATTAGATAACAAACAAATGCAATGCTCGTCTAAAACACATTAAATTTAACAAGATAAAGTGATAATCAGTAATAGACAATAATATATGTGGTCCAACCTTCCTCCATCTTATCCCATTTCTCAATTTCTTCGGGCTTTGCATTGTCTTGATTAACCACCCCATTCATATTGTCTGGCAACATTCCATCAAAACAATCAAATATTGGTTCATGACAAGAACATAATACTCCCATCCTTCAAATATAAGAATGTAATAATCAACTGTGAGTGCCATAATTACCAGCTGAATCGAGTTGTAATGCACGAATCTCCTCCTCAATATCTATCATTAAAAACAGATCAAATGTGTCACACCACCTACTATTCTATATACACTGTAAAGTCCCAGCGCAATACTCCAAAAGCTCAAACGAAACATAAAACTCAGACACTATTGTGGTTAGTTTGCAAAACATTAAAAACCAAAAATGAAATTCAGTCCTAATCTTACATTATTGTCCTTGATTTTTCAGCGATAAAACAGAACTTATGATCAGTCTACTCAATTAACATACATGGCTAGACCAGATACATAAACAGTGAATTCTACTTCAAAATAATCATTTACATTTCACAAATATTCACAGATATTATCCTTTTTCCACAATAAAAATTTGGAAGTTGATAAATCACAATACATAAACATTATTTAATTTAACAATCAAATCCTCAAAAGCCATGCCTCCCATCTGTCTCTTCCATGTAAGTACTGAACATATGATTAAATTGAGATGCCGAGGATCAAAGAAGTATATAAGAATATATAACCCAGAAATTGGTAATCCAAATCAATTAAGCATGAGAAACTAACCTAAAATAACATGTAACAGAGGAAATAACTAAATACACATTGGAAAGAGATCATGAATTAAACTGAATCAAAGAGCATTTAAGAGAAACAGTTTAGACTGAAAAGAAATGAGAGTGTAGCCTGCATACCCATAGTTGCGAGATTTGGTATGAACACGGAATGAGGCGTAAGTGTGATGACTGGAACAGAAAAAATGAATCAGATTTTGACCACTTCTTTTAAATTTATCGGAACAAAAGGCTGCAAGATATGCGATTCATGACATATAGTATACATTAAAAAGGGAAAAAAAGATATTGACCTATATATGAAGCAAGGTTTCACATATTTCTTACATAAGCTATGGTATAGGGGATATCGTTGATCTGTTATCTAACTGGAATGATGCTGTGATACCCAGGTAAACAATGACGAAGCTAAAAGTTCTGAAAGAATCTAATAAAAGAAACAACACTAGAACAGTGCTTTTAAATTTCAGTAAAACAGAAGCAGAGTTCTTGTGAAGAGAAATATGTTTGCATGCAACTTTGGCCGACATTGCACCCCAATAAACTAGGTTCATCAACTTCTTTGCGGACAAAAAAAAGTAACAAAAAAATCTAAGAACTTGTTCCTCTTCTGCTTCTAAGTATCACCTTTGTTTTTTCCAGAAATGTATATCTCTGATCATTAGCTATAAATTTTGCATACTATGATGCATCTCTAATTACATCAAAAACAGTAATTGTAACCTAATAACTTGCTCACTCTCTAACAGGGAAACACATAATATTTAACATAGTAAACAGACAATACATGATAAATACTATGAAATGAAGCACAGATCCGGACAGGATAAAATATTCAGAAGCGTAATAAATAAGCATTTCGGTAATTCTCAATATGAACTACGAGAAAGATCAAGGAAAAGGAAGATCCGAGAAAGCAGATGAAGAATCAAGAGAGTAAGCTTGGTCCACACATGGTAGACAACACCAATTCCCAAAACCACCGACCAAAACGTAATCAAAACCCTAAGTGGAATGATTCTCAAAAGAAATTGATATAAAATTAAGAGTAAACGAAGATCGGATCGGAGAGAATAGAGGAAGAGAGACAAAATTACCTAATCAGGGACCTGCGGCTGGATGATGATAGATGTTGAAGCTGTGGAGAAGAAATGGAAAAACGAATTAGAAGCGTATCAGCTTACAAGCCTAATAGAAGCATCTGTGGACGCCGAAACTCCGATTTCGCGGCGTGTTTGTTTCTCGGGAAAAAAGCAAATGCATAATCTTCTGGGAGAAGAGAGGAGCGACTCACCTGATTGACAGTCTCCAAAAAACACTACTAGCTGAGGCCACGTTAGGATGAAGGGTTTTATATCTCCGTATGTATCTCCTCCGTATGGGCCAAACGGTAATTTCATTGAAACACGCCGTGTGTCCTCTAATGAGCCAAACGGTATTTTGATTGTAACCCTCGCATCGTGGGCTACGAGAGCCCAGCAGCGAACACTACGGGTGATAAAAAATGACTAAACCAAGAAACTCATCGGTTTAGTTTAAGTTTATAAAATAAAAACCGATAAAGATTCAAATCAAACCAAAACTGATCGATTTGGACATGTACCACATTTAGGTCATTGATCTTTATTAAACAAGCCTAAAATTACTGGCCAAAAAACTAAGTCATTAATAAGTAAAAATCAGCTTAAAATATGAGAATTTCATGAAAATCGGTTCAAAGTGTAAATCCAACCGAAAACCAATATGTCAAAACGATATAAAATGTGAGAACTTCATGATAACCGACATGTTCAAACTAAACCAACCAAACCGAAACTAACATGTTCACAATCAAACTTAATCGAATCGAATTGCGTCAGTTCGGTTTCAGTTTTCATTTTCTTAAAATCGAACCGACTATAAATCGAACTGCGAACAGTCCTAACCTTTTGCATGGCATGATTTCCAAATTTTTTTCCTTTTTTTTTGGCAAAATGACATTTTTAAACAATTAAGTATACACTGTTTCACTTAACTATAAAATTGATTTATGCAATACTCTAATTATTTTACTATTTTAATTTACTAAAATCCGTTAATATTTGTTTTGAAAAGACAAAATTTCTCTTCAGCACTATCTTTCAAGTTTTCAAAATAATGTCTCTCATTTTAAAATCAAGCAAGCCCCAATCCCAATTTACAATTTATGCTCAATCAAGTGTTCCAAGGTTGTGGTTGTGGGGTTTGTTCCTACATGGTGGACATGTGAATTGGACCATAATACATTCTTAGTCCAAACTGAGTTACTCCATTACGATCCATCTTGTACCATGTAATGAGTATTCCCATTACCAGGAGCTCGAGAATGCCTCAAGTTTCTGTTTACAATTGAACTTGATTTTAAGTTTTTCTTAACTAATTTCAATACATGTGAATTTATTATTACTATTTTGAAATATTTGGATTTGCATCTCAAATATTTTTCTAATTTGAGATTGTTGATAGTTGACGCTTTAACAAACTCTTGAGAAAGGAGAAAATGCAATGGGCATTTGTGTCATTTTTCAAAAATAATAACGAAATATTATAAAATATTAATGAAGTTAGTAAAATTGTAACAACAGAATAGTTAGGGTACTGCAAAAACTAATTTCATAATTAAGTATAATTACGTGAAAATAATGTATACTTTGACGTATTAAAATGTCATTTTTCCTTCTTCTCTTTTTGTAGAGACATCAATCTATTTTTGTTGTTATGTGTTTTTTAATCTAGTCATTTATTGAGGTTTTGTATAATTATATAAAAAAAAAGTTGTGAAGACCATAAACCCGTGACTAACTTTTAAATATATATTTCCTAAGAAAGAGATGAATTCACTCCATGAGCTCTCATTCTTTAAAAAACTAAAAACGATATGCCTTGAGTCTGCGCTCATTGTCTTGCCCGATGGGTGTTGTGTAATTTCGATTGAGAGTCGAGTGTGGGGTTTGTCCCACCGGCTCTCCAAAGAGCTCTGATTTGTGATTCCAATTCTTACTTTAATGCAAATTTTTTTATGAAAAAAAAATTGAGTACTAAAAGTAGGAAAAATGACATTTTTGTACATCTAACTATATCACTTTTTCACATTCATACTCTGACTATTTTCTTCCTTCTTTTAGTATCTTAACTATCATTTTGGAACAACCTACTCCTAAAATAACAAAAACAGTTTAGGTATTTTAGAAGTAAATTGTCCCAAAATGATATAGTTATGGTACTGAAAAAGAAAAAAAAATAGTCAGAATATGAAAAGTGAAAAAGTGGTATAGTTAGGTGTACAAAAATGCCTTTTTCCCCTAAAATATCCTTAGGAGCATCAGCAAGCAATCAAAACAAGAAAACTAGAGATATTTATCAAATGCTGAAAACTCGTAGAAATAAACGTCCAAATGGTTTTAGCAAATTTGCAATCAACAAATATATGATCAACATCCTGTATGGTTGTTCCATAACCTACACATTCACATGAGACAACATCTATTGAAGACCTTACAACTCAACTCCAAGACTTTTCGTTACAACTACCTCTAAGACCTTTTATATTTCGAGAAAACTTTTCACATATTATCTTCTTCCAAGACCTTTGGTCTACATCCAAGACTAGTATAAATAGTTGTATCATGAGATCAGTAAAATCAAATCGAATATTCACAAAATTTCTTATTTGCATGGTATCAGAGGAGTTTCGATCCTAACTTAAATCTCTTAGAAATTTTGGTTTTGCCCACTCGTCGATGATTTGTGATTTCGACGGGTGGGCAAGGCAAATTAAATCGTTTTCACACTGTTTCCGGTTGTTCTATGCCAACATCACCACCGCCGAAAAACTTCTCAACCGGTTATCCTTGTATTGTTGCTCAGGGCCGCCTTCATAATCAGTCTAGCCACACTCCCGCCGCCGCTCCACGAGCCCCAGTTGGTATCGCTCTTGAAATTTCAGTCAATCTGTACCAGATTCGCCTTTAGATCCAAGATCTACATCGTCATGGAGTATGCTCACGGCGGCTCCATTGAGTTCTCTGTCTCAACCCGCTTCAGCGAACCACCTCCGATTGTCGCTCCACAAGCTGTGGTAGGTGTCACCGTCGGATCTGGTGAAGGTCAACGTTGCTCCACGAAGCCTTCCTTTCAGTTCTTCTCATCCCCGATTTGTTCATTGGGTATTGTTCACCAAAAAAAACTTTTTCAGTTTTTTTATGTAAAGCTTAAAGCTTGTCTGGGATCGGCTCCACGAGCTACTCGACAAGTTAGAGCTTGTACAACAGTTTGCACCATCGTAGTTGTTCAAAAATTCTCACAAAGGGACTTGAACGGGAACGGCTCCACGAGCCACTCGGCAAAATCATATCCCTAGACCACAAGATGCCATAAAGACGAAACCTTAGAGTGTAAGACGCCAATGAGCTGGAGCCGTAGAGCGCAAGACGCGAAAGAGCCAAAGCTGTACGCGCAAGACACCATTGGGCCAAAGTCGAAGAGCGTATATGACGCCATAGAGCTGAATTCAAAGAGTGCATACATGTTTATCGTGAACTTACTCGGCAAGTTGGGCATTTCCATTATTCATGCTCCAACTTGAGGGGGGATATTGAAAACCTTACAACTCAACTCCAAGACTTTTCGTTACAACTACCTCTAAGACCTTTTGTATTTTGAGAAGACTTTTCACCTTTTATCTTCTTCCAAGACCTTTGGTCTACATCCAAGACTAGTATAAATAGTTGTATCATGAGATCAATAAAATCAAATCGAATATTCACAAAATTCCTTCTTTACAACATCCACTTGATTGCAACTTGGTCTTAATCAGTAAAATACTCAAAAAGACCTATCAACATATAATAGATCTCGATCAAGATAAAAACCAAGATAAATGACAGTTTATTACATTTAATTATCGTTACTTTGCTCACCTAATGCATTATTTGCTATATCATTGATGGATAAATATGGATAATTTGATTATTTCACACTGAAAATTATCGGTGTTAACTTAAAAGAAAACAAAAATGAGAAAAATGGGTCTAAAACAAACTCAACTAACCAACCTCTCACAAACATGTGAGAAAGTCATACGGTCAACAAGGTTATCCCAATAAAATAATATATTTCATTTTGTTTTATTATTAAAATGACATGTACCATACAACATGTGAATTGGAATGAAATGTCACTAAATTTATTGAACAATGTTATCGAACTAATTCTGAAATGCAATTAATTAAGGAAAATATAGTGAAAAATGATAAAGTAATACGAACATATAAGATGACAATTTTGTTCGTACAGAGCCAAACTTTATATGAATGAACTCATTTCACTTCTCACTAGCATTATGGCTCTCCGAAACCCACTCGGCTTCTCTCCCTCTCCACCATCTGAGCAGAAGGGTTTTGTCCCTGCCGCTGCGTCCATGTGACTTGGAACGCCGACGACGTAGCAACTCATAACATGTGGCCATGGAATAGGCCTGGTTGATTCCGGGCAGCGGGTCAATGCAGATGACCTGTGAGCGAACGGTGGAAAATTCATCATTTAATCCCATCAGGAAGTTCCATACCTGCTCCTCATCACACATTTCTTGGATTCGTTCGTTGATCCCACATGTGCACTTCCCGCAAGTACACTTCGGGAGAGGCCTTAGGCCTTCGAGTTCGGCCCAAGCACTCCTTAAATTTGCATAGAAATTCGATACCGATTGTCGCCCCTGCTGAAGTAATGTTATGGTCCGACGCAGGGTGTGCACTCGTTCCGTGACACCCTGAGCGAATCGTTGTTCGTAGTCTAACCATAACTGTCGGGCCGTTGGTGCGTGACAATGATGATGTTCAATGGCATGGCAGAAATCGCGCCATGACGGTCGCGAAGCTGCCGTCTTTTACAAACAGAGGGACCTCTTGTTCTTCCCTTCTTGGGCATATGCTATTCCCACATGGATCCTCAACATTCCATTTTCATTCTTAGAGGTTGCTGTTTGGGTTTCTACAACTTATTATGTCATTGGGTTTGATCCAAATGTTGGAAGGTAAATTTTTATAATGAACTAAACATTCTTTCACATATCTTTTTTTTATAGTGAAAGAACAATCAATATCATCATTGTACAGCACTTCCTTTTAACTTCATTGTACTGAATTTTCTTTTCCCATCTTAGGAATCGATCTCTATGTTTTTTAATATAATCGTTTTAATCGCTGATAAAAAAAATTCATCATTTTAACTGTTGCAGGTTCTGGAAGCATTACCTGTTGCTGCTACTTGTATACCAGATGTCTACGGGATTATATAGAAAGATCGCTGGCGTGGGAAGGAATATGATCATTTCTTATACATGTGGGTGTTTCGCGCTGCTCATACTATTCGTGTTGGGCGGATTCATCCTCTCGCGAGGTAAAGCATAGTACTAATTTATGTTGTTTCAAGATTATAATGCAATTGTTCAAGCCTGACACATTTCAATCATATATTTTCATTTTCTTGGTACTGTTTCTTGAGTTTCCTTTCCCCATCTTTGGAATTAACTCTCATTTCTTTATTTTTCGCTTATCAAAAAAGAGAGAAAAGAATGTGAAATGTGCATATTGGTCTGATATTGAAATTTTACATATTGACTCAAATGATATAAAGAAATGGTGGATATGGGGATATTGGGCGTCGCCAATGATGTACACGCAAAATGCTATCATAGTGAACGAGTTCCTTGGGGAAAGTGGGAGTCGCGTAAGTTACTAAACTGTGATTTCTGAATGTTTCATGTTTAATCAGAAAAGCTGATGCCTGAGCTTGTTTATGACATTGAAGGTTCTCCCATACACATCAGAGCCTCTCGGAATTCTGGTTATGCGGGCTCACGGGTTCTACACACAAGCATATTGGTACTGGATTGGTGTAGGGGCTTTAATAGGATATACATTCGTCTTCAACTTTGGTTTCATTCTTGCTCTCAGCTATCTCAACCGTGAGTATCTTATGTATCCTTGTTAAATATTTAACTTGTGGACTTTGAACATATATATGAATTTTTAAAATAAAATGCAATTGGCAGCATTCGACAAGTCACATACATTCATATCTGAAAGAAAAGAGGACAACGACAACAGTAATTGCAGAACCAACATAGGTATTGATTTTTTTTCAATCAGCAAGAATTAAATAGCATTATCGCTAGCGCAATGACTGGAATAGTGACCTCATGGTTATTACATTTTAATGACATTTTACTTCATGTATTGGGATGGAAACAGGAGTTGGAGCGAGCGAGAACGATAAAAGAGGAATGGTTCTTCCTTTCCAGCCATATTCCCTAACCTTTGATGACATTACATACTCAGTTGACTTGCCTCAGGTAATTTAACATGTCAAAAATCGTGCGTATGATTAAGAGAAAATTACAGATAACTATCTCTAACTATACATACTTTTCCCTATAACTAATACAATACACTAAAGTGTGAGACTATTATTTTACTGCAGGAAATGAAAAATCAGGGCATGGTTGAAGATAAATTGGTGATTGTGAAGAGTGTGAGTGGTGCTTTCAGGCCAGGAGTTCTCACAGCTCTAATGGGTGTCAGAGGCGCGGGCAAGACCACCCTCATGGATGTCTTGGCCGGTAGGAAAACCGGTGGATACATCGATGGCAGCATCACAGTATCTGGCTATCCAAAGAAGCAAGAAACATTCGCTCGAGTTTCCGGATACTGTGAGCAGAATGACATCCACTCTCCATATGTGACCGTCTACGAGTCCTTGCTCTACTCAGCTTGGCTCCGTTTACCTCCTCAAGTCAATGCCGAAACCAGGAAGGTTGGTATTTATAAATTAGACAGTAATGTTAATTTTATGATAGTAGTATACATTTTAAAATGGCTTTTTCAGATGTTTGTTGAGCAAGTAATGGAGCTTGTGGAGCTGAACATGTTAAGACAAGCATTAGTTGGGTCTCCCGGTGTAAATGGTTTGTCGACCGAGCAGCGTAAGAGGCTGACAATTGCTGTGGAGCTAGTTGCAAACCCATAAATCATCTTTATGGACGAGCCGACTTCAGGTTTAGATGCAAGAGCTGCTGCAATTGTAATGAGAACGGTTCGGAACACAGTGGACACCGGAAGAACTGTGGTTTGCACCATCCATCAGCCTAGCATTGACATATTTGAAGCATTTGACGAGGTAAGATATAAAATGTAAATGATAATTAAATATGAGTTATCAATTTTTTCTTGTACAAATTTTGAGTTCAAATGTTTTGATGAATTGCAGCTAATCCTTCTGAAGCGTGGAGGACAAGAAATTTATGTCGGTCCACTGGGTCTCCATTCTTGCCATCTAATAAAGTATTTTGAGGTATAATAATAAGCATGAGCTCGCTGGTTTCAATTCTCGTTTTTAACGATATTGCTATTTAATTCTTACTGATAAAATCGTGTCGTTACAAGGAAATAGAAGGGGTAGGTAAAATCAAGGACGGTTACAATCCTGCAACTTGGATGCTCGAAGTTACTTCTTCGAGTCAAGAACTAGCCTTGGGGGTCGATTTTGCTCATTTATACAAAAACTCACAACTGTGCAGGTAATAAATCTGAGCTTGAAGTTGTTTCATTTTCTCTATGTCTTAATGTATGTTTTTCAGGAGGAACAAAGCACTGATCCAAGAATTGAGCTCTCCGCCGCCCGGTTCAAATGACCTTTATTTCCCTACTATGTACTCACAACCTTTCCTCACCCAATTCAAAGCCTGCTTATGGAAACAACATTGGTCGTTCAGGCGCAATCCGTCGTATACTGTTGTTAGGCTTCTATTCACTGTTATCATCGCCTTAATGTTCGGGACATTGTTCTGGGACCTCGGATCCAAAACGTAAGATCAAGATCCCATAATTGAAAATTCGCAGGGACAATTTCGTCATTTTTATAAAATACACACACTTTTGCATAAAAATGCAAGCATCACAGGCATATTTTTTGCAAAAGTGTCATATAAGAACAGGGCACCATTTTGCAATTTTTTCATTATTTGTTGTTAATTTAATTTTTATATGCAGATCAAAACAACAAGACCTTTTCAATGCGCTCGGTTCCATGTATGCTGCTGTGCTCTTCTTGGGGTTCCAAAATGGCACGTCTGTTCAACCGGTGGTGTCCGTTGAACGGACAGTGTTCTACAGAGAAAAGGCTGCTGGAATGTACTCGCCAATGGCATATGCATTATCTCAGATCGTGATCGAGCTCCCTTATGTCTTTGTGCAAGCAGTGGTATATGGCGTTGTGGTTTATGCCATAATTGGATTTGAATGGACCGTTGCTAAGTTCTTGTGGTACATTTTGTTCATGTACCTCACGCTGCTCTACTTCACATTCTACGGCATGATGTGCGTTGCTTTGACGCCAAACTACGATGTTGCTTCCATAGTCTGCTTTGCGTGTTACGCACTTTGGAACGTTTTCTGTGGATTTCTTATTCCTCGGCCCGTGAGTGTTCGATGGAAATCATTCAATTGTTTTGTGTTTGTATATATTGATTTTTTTGTTTACTGACCTCTGTATTTAATTTGGGTGTTAACAGAGGATTCCGGTGTGGTGGAGATGGTTTTATTGGGCGTGTCCGATGTCATGGACATTGTACGGATTGGTTGCATCGCAATTTGGTGATGTCAAGAACATACTTGATGATGGAGATGTGACTGTGCAACAGTTTTTGAGTGACTATTTTGGTTTCGAGGATGATTTTGTGGGTGTAGTTGCGGCTGTGCTTGTGGGTGTTGTTGTGCTCTTTGGATTCACCTTTGCAATGGCGATCAAGCTTTTTAATTTCCAAAAGAGATAGTGAGTTATTCTCGTGTTTTGTGTTTATGTTGTTTTAGATATGATTTGTATTGGACTAGAGTTGGGGTTTTGTACTATATGTTGTCATTAAGATTTAAATAAGTTTGATATGAGCATTTTCCTTTTATCTATGTGTGTGATTTTTTTCTAAGGGGTTAAGAATTTCATATCTTCAATATTTACACTTTCACTAAAAATACACTTTGGCGTTAAATTTATATTTAAAATGATGATTAAACAATGTAAAATTAAAATTTTGGTTAGGGTTTAGGGTTCTTAAAGACAACATGTTTTAAAATTTGACCACAATTTCCTTGAATCCACTTCATTTATAACATTTGCTCATATTCTTAAAATATGAAAGGGTTCAGTGCTTTTATTTGATTTTTCTTGTATATTTTGAATTTTTGAAAGTAAAAATTAGTAGAAAAAATAAATCTTAATGGGCAAATTGAGGAGATGAAATCTCAAGTTTGCGAATCATAGCATTATAAAATAATATGATATGTCAAAATATATAAGATGCTTTCGTATTCAAACATATTTTACAATTTGATCTCCAAACTTAATACATGCAATCAAGTGTTGTATATTTCATTTTATAAATCAAACTAAAATTTACTTTAATAAATAAGATATTTCAGCGCACGAATTGTAATTATATTTTTAATATTCGACACAACATGTGTCCATACTAATCATACACGAGTAAAGATGCACTCCAGTGAGAACTACAAGAGGCGTGAAAACTATGAGAATCAATATGAGGACGTCATATAACAAGGGGGTGGGGTTCCATATATAATATAGAGTGAAAATGTTTTATCTTGTGGGGGAGTGGTGTATTGACTAACGAGGGATTGGAAGAATTTTTTTCTGCACATGTCACGTTAGCGCCACGTGTCCACTCAGCGCGCACACCAAGTGGCACCCCCTCACTAGTTTGTGCGGTTCGCACGACGTTGTTGTCACCAATGAAATATTTCAAGATTAATCCTACGATCTAAATTGATTTGTAGGAATGTATTTAACCTAGAGGAGTTTGTGTACATCAACCTTAAATAAAATCTTATGAGCAAAATCAGATGGACTAAAATAAGCCCACAACATGGCCCATATACTTGTGAAGAAAGTGTCGCGTGTCACCAAAAGATTCCGAGCAGATCTAGGGCTTAGATCAACGATTAAGATCTCTTGTTGAGATGACGTGGCCGAAATCTAGTGCAGAAGCAACTTGAGTGGAGTGCCAATGTTTCACGACGTAGAAAATAATGTGATTTCAAAATTATTTATAAAATAAAAATAGTTAAATAATAGATAGCGGGAAACAGAGCTGTTGCGCACGTTAAGCGAGGAGACAGAGTGCGCATCATCGAATAACATGCGCACACCAACATGTGTAGTCACATCAATGTCTTTTTTGGAATCTAACTGCCACGTGTCGCTCATAATAGAATATTCAAATATCATATATCTACGATACATGAAAATAAATAAAAGGGAATTATATTTACATTGTGTTTTGTTATTATTGGTGTGTACATTGAATAGAATACAATTAAATTAAATTAAAAAGAAAACAAGAAAGATATACAGCATCGCATGTGAGTGAATTTTATCAGGTAGCGAGCACTAGCAGCAGCATTAGATTTAGGGCAACACATAAATTTGGAATCATATAAACTACAACGATGAAAGACAAGAAACAAAGAACAAAATTTTTAATGTAACTTTCTCACCATACCCTACAACCCCATACTTTAAATTATTATCTGAAAATCTTTCATAATTATTGTATCCATTTAAACTTTGACCGGACTAATAAATATGAAATTCTCAAATTTGTAGATGTTTTTTTGGATGTCCAAGCACAAATGTTTGTTCCTTCTTCTGCTTTCAAAATTTTATTTATTAGGAAGGGTGAAAGTTGTATATATAAGAACATTAAAAATCATCTCTTGGTCTAATCAATTACTAATTTTAATGTTTGAATTAATCACATTTGTAGGATTCTTTTATTTCAGAACCCAAATATTATAATGCAGTTAACTCATAACAACTCCAATATACATATACTATTTTAATGTAGAAATTATGCTATCATTTTAACATATACAGTAAATTAAATTAAAAATAATATCTTATGAAAGGTATACTAGAAGTTTTAATATAATAATAATGAAAAAAGAAAAAAAAATATAATAACAGTTAATAATATGGGAGGAGACCGAGACAGTGGACCCTATTGCTATATATATATAAACCCTCATCTGGGTTCAAACAATAAATGTCCCAAGTGAAGTGAAGAAGATAGGGTTCCATTTACCTCTATAGATTCTTTGTCGCCTGGGTTCATAAATACTTGCTGAGTACATATATTTTTGAATTAGGGTTTAGGTTTCATGCACCATCTTCTTCTCTCTTGGGTCTGTGTTGGTTTTGATTAGGGAAAAGGGTAATGAAGCAGAGCTCCTTGAAATCCAATAGAGGTTGTTAGTGGGAAGATTAAGCTGCGTAGTTATGGATCCCACAGCCCTATTTCATATCTTTGATGATATAAATAGGCTTGTGGCTTGCATATCTCTGGAGCTCCATATCCCAACTCTTAAACCCTTTTTGGATTGAAGGGAGCTCTAAATCTTTACTTCTCTTTCTTTTTTCTCTTTTCTTGCACATATATATACATTTGTGGCTTTTTGTCTAATATAACTTGCTATATCTGTATGCTTCTGCTTTTATCTCTGTGCAGGGGCTTTGTTTTTAAAGAGTAGATAGAAGATCATCATGGAAGCTTGGTGATCAAATGGAGAGAATTGTTTTTTTTCATGTTCATATATGCTCTTTCAGCTACTGTTTTTGTTCAAGTCTTGTTTCTATTTTTGTGCACAGAATCTTCATTAACCCAGAGACAATAAATGAAAAAGGATTTAGTTTGTCCATTGGTGTATGTGATCTTCATTTCAGATCTGTATATGTTAGTTGATTTATGTGAATCCTAAAAAGTTAATTTTGTTTTTTTATTACAAGAACGAAAAAGATGACATGCATGTGGAATTTTAAGGATTAATTTAGTTTGGAGAAATTAGGTTTTTGTGGAGTTGTATTGGTTACTGATGGTGAAGGTCAACTGTTGTTTTCGTTATAAGGGAATTTGCAAACACATTTATATAGAAAAATTATTTGTTTTCTTTACAATTTTCTTGTACCAGTTAGCCAAGTGGCTACGGGCACTCGCTTACTAGTCTGGTGCCAGAGTTCGAACTCGAGAAAATCACAATCCTTTCACGAGGTGTTTTAAGCAGGAATTCAAAATCATTGTTTAGGTATTAAATTCCAATAATTTCCAACAAATGTCTTCCAAGTTAATTTAAGAAAATAAAGAGTTCTCAATAACTTAAATTGACATTCAATGAGATGAGAAGAGGGTATCATCATATCAGACTGAAGGAAGGTGAGGGGCCTAAGACAACATTATTAGGACACATGCAAGCTTTTAGGCTCTCATCAATAATGTCTTCGACTCTTTGAGAAAACTTGTTACAGAGCAACTATTGTTGGTGGTTCAGAGCAAACTTGGTGTCACACGTATTACTACAAGAATGAGGCATGTCCGTAATCAACCAAAACACAATATAGAAAGGTTTTGAAGACATCTACATATGGACAACTTAAATGAAGAAATATTGGGATTGCAATGAGCAATACACAATCTACTTCTGCAAGTTCCATGCTTTTTCTTCAAAGAAACTCTTCACTCTTCTTTTCTCACTTCATATCACCAACTTAACTCTTATATGCCTATAAAATATTTCAGAAAACAGTACATTTTAAGTTCATATCATAAGATAAGACTACAACCATTACCAGGGTCGGCTCAATAACTCTTGAGACTTAAAGTAAAAATGATTAATAGAGTATTATTTCGAGCATCAGTTTTTGAAATGGACCTAAAATATCTAAATTTGGGACATTTTTTTATCATACTTCAACTTACTTTTTTCGGTGGACCTAAAACAATTGCTTCACTTGCTTTATGGACGAGACGGCCCTGACCATTACCATCACCACTCCAGCTTCAGTCTTTGTGTCATTACATAATCTCCTATACAAGAACAACCTAGGATCAAATGATTTGAAGAGGTACAAAACTACCCATGTCACATTTGGTCATTGATCGGAAACTACAAATGAAAAAACCTAATATGATTTCAGCATTCCTCCAAACAAAGCCACCTATGGTTATAACTATCTGAACCAAACTGGCTAGCTGAACTAGAATTAACTCTACTCATGATCATTAACTACCTAAACTGAACAACAGAATGAAATATCGATGACAAAGAGAATTGCATACCATGCCATACCATACCATACCATACCATACCACATTAGTTGAGTCTCTTAATCCCCATCATGAGATTGAACCAGAAGAAGGCTTGATCGAGGACAGACCTAAATTATACAAAAATGTGACAGGCACTGCATACTGGGGACATTGCCCAAAATGAGAGAGAGCAATCCATGTCACAGGATTCAAGTGTAGCATTTTGAAAACAATCAGGCATGAATGTGAAGGATGATGTTTTGTTGCATAGCAATTTGTAACTCTTCACTTGCTAATGGACAATAAAATATTGTGTTAACAATCAAACAATTAACTCGTGTTTTCTTGTAAGCATGTATTGCTAGAATGAGACATCTCCTTAATAACCCAAAACACAACATATAACCCAAACCACCAAGTACCAAGAATCATCAATTGAGTCCCCGAGACCCTCAATCATTAATCCCTCACCCACCCCAAACCCTATCTCAACGGATAGCTTGGACTCGGAACACAAAGCACCCAAATCTCCAGCCATTTCATCTCCGAATAACCAGAACCCCATACCATCAATTCGTCTCAAACCTAGGGAAAGTGACATCCGCTCATGGGCAGTATGCAAGACTTTGGGATTTACTAGCCAAGCCAGTGACTCAGAAATGATAAAGAAGTTGGAGGCCAAAAACAGTGCCAAGTCCAAAGTATGTCTTCCGATCAGCCTCAGGTGAGCAATCCTGATCATATATGCGACATGCTCTGTCACTAAAAGAAGAAGCCTTTGGAGATCTGTCCTAAATGCTCTGAAACTGATGCCCGAGTTTCGCATCATAGCTCAGCTGTTCTTCATTTCGCATTTACTAAATCGAGATCGTAAAAATTCATAGTATTGGGCAGCTATTTGCTGCCTCAATCTATGGCATATATGGTGTGCACGTAATGATCTTGATTTCAACAAAAAGCGCCAATCTCTCCATATTCACATCACGAAGATCACAGTTCAAGCAAAGGAGCTGCTCTAAATTTCTATGTTTTTACTGTCATGTTTTCTATCACTCACTGTGTACTTTTTGTGCACCTCAGTATGTGCTTTTTAGCACCTCAAATCTCTACTCGGATGTATTTTAATTTAACCATGCTGGTTCTCCAGCTTCATTTTCTAAAGCTTAAAGTCCAAAAAATGCACCACATGGAACAAAACTAAAACTTGAAACAGATGACCAGCTAATGACCAGTCTACTGAGTCTTCAAGAGAACTAGATATGATTGTGTTTATTATACTGTTATCATGACATCTACATATGTACAACTTGAACGAGAAATATTAGGGTTGTGACTTGTGAGCAATACACAATCTACTTTTGCAATAACTTGGAGACACCTGCAAGTTCCATTCTTTTTATTCATAGAAACTCTTGAGTGTTCTTTTGTCACTTCATATCACCAACTTAACCGTTATAGGCCTATCCATCCAATATTTCAGAAAACAGTAGATGTGAAACAACCATCACCATTCCAGCTTCAGTCCTTAGCTTATCTCTTATACAAGAAGGAACATCCCAATGTTTTGAAGAGGATATCAAACTACCCATGTCACATTTATTCATTGATTGGAAACTGCAAACAACCTAATATGATTTCAGCATTTCTCCAAACAAAGCTACCTATGATCATAACTAGCTAAACCAAACTGGCACAGTAGCTGAACTAGAGAATTAACTCTACTCTCCATCAATAACTACCTAAACTAAACAACAAAACGAATCATATCGATTACAAAGAGAATCGCATACCATAGAAGCTCGACGCATCAGTTCAGTCTCTCAATCTCTGTCTTGGGAGTTCCCTCCACAGGACTAGAAGGAGGAGCCCCATTGTGCAGCAACTTCTGCACCGGCATCGCGGGTTTGTCACTGCCCCCCAAATCCCCATTCCCAAACAGCTGCTTCCTGTAAACCTGATGCAGCTGCCCGAACAGCTCCTTCTTCAAGGACTCGAACGCCACGTCCAACCTCTGCAACTGCTCCATGGCATTCTGGTTATACAAAAACAACCCATAGTACAAATCAAAGCTATCGCCGGCAGTGTTCTCCACCAATTCCAGCAACGTCTCGTACCCTTTCGTGTTAATAGGAGTCGACTCCAACCTGAACTTCTCCAGCACCCTCCCCATGGTATGAGTCACGAACTGCGACCCCGCCGCGGACCGGTCGTGCTCGGCGCAGCTCATCTCCACCATCCTGCACCCCTCCCGCTCGAAGATGGACAAGAACCTGTCACACCGGTCGATTCGAGCCCTCTCGGACCCGACCCGGACCTTGTCGAAGACGAAGGGGAGGCCGGACCAGGAGTGCTTGCCGCTCTCGGGGCCGAACATGGGGTGGGTGCAGAGGATGTCGAACTCGACCGGGAGGTGGGTGAGGAAGAGGTCTCTCGGGAACTCTTTCACGGAGAGGACGTCGACGAAGAGGGTGTTGCGGCGGAGCCGCTGGAGAGGGATCGACCGGAGGACCCTCTCGGTGGAGAGGATGGAGGAGGCGAGCAGGACCACCTCCGGGTGCTGCTCGCAGAGGTCGTGCGGGTCGCCGTAGAAGGCGACGCCGAGGGACGCGGCGGCGGAGGTGTAGTCGGAGCGGGAGTGGGCCAGGACGGTGTGGCCCTGGGCCACCAGGGTTCGAGCCAGGAACTGCCCGAAGTTGCCGAACCCGATAATCGCGATCTTCAACGCGTGGTTCTTCTTGAACTGGGACCGGACATGGGACTCGTAGTCGTAGGGCTGCGCGGCGTCGATGGCTCTGATCCTCAGGTGTCGGCGGCGGAGATTAGCCTGAGCCCCCAATTTGGGGGTTGGGAGGGATTGAGAAAATGGGTTGAGGTGGTGGAGAGGAGCGAGAGATGGGTCGGCCCGAACGGGTCGGGTTGAGGAGAAGAGAGACATTGCTGCAACAAAATGCAATGACCAGAGAGAGAGGAGTGACCTTTTAAGTTTCAGAATTAACCATCTCTAATAACACTGTTCTTATCTTATCTATACATGAAAGCTCAGTGACTAAGTTCTTCTCTAATAATGCCCTTGATAAGTTGGATTGTCTAGCACGAAAGCAAACTTCAAATTTGATACATGTTAAAACAACAACGTTCGATCGATACGATCCATGACTTTGCTTCTCTTCGTCTTTATCCCAATTTTGGGCCAAACAATTGCTGGCAAATGTTCAATAGAAAGACCCATTGAACGTGTCAAGGCACCGATTCTTGCGATTTCATCAAAAACAATGCCTGTAAGCATTGCTATGTAATTCTTGGTTACAAACCCAATTATGAGTCCAGCCCAAAGACCAATACAAACACACAAGAACACCTGCAATATTCATGAAAACTTACAAAAACTCTTCTTACAATGATTGTTGCAGTTTTGCAGTCTTTTAGGTTATTTTTATTACAAAAACTCTGGGTTAACCTATATATTTTTGCATTGTTATTATAAATCGGTTAAAAGAGATAAAAAAAATTAAAATTTATTCAAATTCCTAAAAGAGTAGCTGTATACCATTTTGTGTGCAAAACTCTCTTTATATTATTATACTTTTACATGAATTTCATGAGTAGAATGTTATTTTACAAAAACTCAAGGTTCTAAAACTCCCGATCAATGAATACCTTGACGAGTCGAAAAAGAAGGATTTTTAGAAATTATGGTGAAATTGACAAAACTCGTTTTATATCCTATATGATACATGTATTACTGAAAATAATAATAATATTTTAATAAAATAAGATAGTTTAAAACAGTTTGAGAGTTCAAATAAAATCACAACTCATAATTCAAACAAAAAATGACGTAAGAAAAGTTCAAACAACAATAAACACATATAACAAGTTAAAAAACAAGTCAACATTTGACCAGTCAATGTGGAGAAAACGAGAATTATTAGTTGACAATCATATTATTTTAAAATACATAAAATAAAGATAATAATTGACCGAGTTTTGGACTGATTTTCAGTTATCATTTTCGATAATTAAATTAAATTGATATCTCGAGAATAACTCGACGAGAACTCCGTAATTTTCAAACACTATAAAAATTTCGTTAGTGGTTCAAATCAGTAATAGCCACGATGACATCAACAATAATCATATCTTAACTATGGTTCTTCAGGTATTACTTGATCTATTGTACAAAAAAAATAAAAATAAAATCATGTAACTCAACATTTTGTTTGTCCTAAAATAAATGTAGAACTTATTCTAATGGTATATAAAATAATGGTCCTTGAAGATGGTTGTATCAAATTTTAAGCATTAGGCACATGGTTTAACAACAATCTAATAAACAACAATGATCTCTAAGATAAAGACACATAACTTGGGAATTACTAACTCAAAACAACAACCCTAAAACAAGATGAGGACCACAAAAAACTTGATTCAAATACTAACTCAGGCCATGTTTTCATCTTAATCTTCATATAAATAGGGTGATTGTGTTATGATGAAGTTTGCAAAATAAAGTTTTAACAATTTTTCTCAGAGCCATTGTTGGTCTTTTCTTATCCAGCATATCTCAAAAATCCAGCTTGACAAACAAAAAGATGGACCAACAAACAAGTGAGTTACAAAATCATATTAAGGCTAACATAAACACCACAGCTACAAGCCTTGATCATATAAATATAAAATGTACTCCAATTCCATGAACATGGCACAAGGCAAGATATCATCTATCCATACAACCAAAACACAAGCATGGCAATTGAACAAACAAACCAATTGAAATATGTATTAAACCCCAACTTTGGGTTAACTTAAACTACCTCTTGCTTCCATTTATATGTTTTCTTCTGGCTTCCCTATATTCTACACTACTCCAAACTCTTTCATCACCCACACATAACCACATTACTTCATTTTGGAGAAGCAAACACACCCACAGATTGTTCACTTGTAAAAAAGAAAGGAAAATCCAAAGTTCTCTTCCAGTGGTTCGATTTCATGCTGTAACCACAAGTGTTATTAAATTGATCAACAATCATCAATTTGTTGACGTCATGAACCCAATCGTAACCCGGGAGGAGCCAAATCCATTCACGAATTGATAAGCCAACCACAGCCACGGCATGTAACATATACACCCAGAGATATCAAAAGAGAAGCATATATAAGAGTAATATACTTACAAGTACCAATTTAGATGACAAGTTGATCAGAAATCATCCCCATATTAAGTATTGGAGTCAGTTAGCTATTACACATTTACGCGAAGTTCATTACCCTAGAAAACAAACTTAAATTTCGAAAGAGTTAAACTATCTCAACCCACTATTGTTGCAAAGCATAAACTACCAGCTAGAAGAAGGGTTGATAACAAAGATTAAGAGCCATCATTTGCCAATTTTCCCTACTCTAACCAATATTTTCTTTCTGCCATTGTTTATAGGAGCCACTCGAACAATTTTGATAAGAAACCACCTCTGCCAAGCATAAAAGAGCAATGTCAATGAGTAAGTCTCGAGGTCAGATTATGGTAAAGAAAATCAAGTATTTGCGAGCTACTCAACAATTCAGCAATGCTACAACTCTTGATCAATCTTAGCTACTATAATGCAATTGAACCCTCTAGACTTTACTCTACTCCAGTCAGCAATATCAAATTTGAGATGTCGAAAAAGCCATTCAGAACCCAGGACGCGTCCATAAGGCAACAATCAACACCATAACTAACTAAGATGTTATTGAACAATGTGCAAGTTACTTGGGAGGCAAAACATAATTACTGAAACTTTGACGCGGTTACCTCTTTGCAGCGTCCTTCTTAGTTGCACCATCACCATTGACCATAGGCAAAGGCACGAGGCTCTCAACATAAGGCAATACAGTAAATGAAGGTGGCAAACCCTGGATATTAACATTCTCGACCTTGTTCGTTACGAGGTCAGTGAAGTGGATATCAATTTGGCCCAAGACTCCTTCAACACCCACATATCAGTCTGTACATCAATACTCACAAAAATGTGACCTTCCAAGACCCCGAATTGATCATAGGCATCTCCACACGGACCGTCGGTGTCAGCTGGGTGTGGAACCTCCCGGAACTCCTCAGCTGCTAGATCAAACGCAACAATGAGGAGGTGATTGTTAGTAGGATTGTACATGAACCAGTGTAAAGCTCCCTCAGCAAACCAACCCCCGCATCTGGGGTGGAAAAAGGTGTGAGGAAAACCGCCAGCCCTCTTCCACGAGTTTGATTTCAGACTGTACACCATAACCTCACTTCCCAGACGAAATTGGAGCATCCTCACCAGCTTGTAGTCGTGGTGGACGGAATCGTAACCGAATCCATAGGCAACGCGGAGTGGCTGTGAATTCCTCTCGGCTGGATTGGGGAAAATGTAGGGCAAGAGGTGGTGATTTCTGGTGGACATGTTCCAGATCACAATCTCGCCTTCTGGATTGAACAAGCACAGCAACCCGTTGCAGGAGCCTATTACATTTGCGTTGCCTTTTAGGGTTTTCGGAGGAAGCTCCATCTTGACGGCTCGTTCGAGTGAAGAGACGTCGATGGAGCGGAGTGGCCAGCAGTTCATGAGGATGAGACTCTTGGAGTTGGTTTGGTGAAATCGGGATCGTCGATCATGGAGCAAAAAGGCTTCGACGTGCACCGGCAGTCTGGAGAGTATGTCGAAAACGATCTCCGGAGGAAGCGTCGGAGACATTGTGGGTTTCAGGTCAAGTCACGATCTCCCCGGAGACTCAATGAGACAGTGAGGGCACAGGTGACAATGTCCAGGGAAATCATTACTGAGCCACTTGTAACAAAGCCCATTTAGACTTGGCCCATTATATCCTCAGGTTTTGAAAGTGTGTGTTTTGGCTTACATTTCAAATAGGGGTAATTGCAGATGGTAATGGTACCCACAAGTATTAGTCACTGGCAGATAACTACATTGTTTAAAACACAACATATAATTACACTTCAAAAATGTAATTATAGGGCTGGGGGCAGTGAACAAATATTATATTTTTATATATATTGTCGGGTTGTCGGGTACCCGGCGGGTTACACAATTGTACCCAATACTCGACTC
>JAYMTP010000335.1:0-36587 GCA_036897365.1 Geranium brycei | reverse complement strand
GAATATAAATATACAGGAGTGAATCTATATTGGTTTGTTATCAAAAAGCTTGAAATGAACCAACAACAGTTAAGAGCATTAAAAATCAAATGTATGTTCTAGGACTTGAACCCACCAATCTCTAGGTTCCAAGAGCTTCCCTTTTACCACTAAGTGTTTAACTCTTTTGTTCATTTTAGACAATCTGCATATATATTACCATTTGGGGAGCAAATACAATTTTCGAACAAAATTTAAACTGAAAATTTCTGAATTCTCCGGCCGGGGGGGCGGCTGCCCTCGCTTGCCCCCCTAGATCCGCCCCTGGTCACAGCACCGGTTTAATTAATTGGTGTGATGATTTGAATTCAAAGGGAAGCATGGAAATGGTAACCGCTATCGTTTCTTGTATAATGAATGTTTAAGATAAGAAATAAAAATATAAAGAAATGAAAAACAAAATCGGTGAGGAAGATAATGAAAAGAACTGCAAGTGGATAAAAAAACATGTATAAGATCCAAGTGAATCGATTGGGCATTGAGATTTACAGAGAGCAGAGGCAAGTGGGAGCTAAAAAGCTTGACTTAAAAGACAGGTCATGTATACGAGGCTGTGCTCATTATTTCCCATTTACATATATATATTTGTGAGCCGACAGTGAAATTTGCAGAAGCAGTATTGTATTATTTTGAAAGCAATATTTTAATAGAATAAGAAATAGAGACAAGAGTTGCCAAATTGGGTAGAGAATCAAAAACCAGATGACATAATGAGGAAAGCGTAATGTGAGATGCAGCTAACATATGAAACCATTTAATCATAATATTAATGAGTTATGGTATTAAATAAAAAGCGCATAAATAGGTGAGAAGTGTTTTTAAAATACGGAGCGTGTAGTGAAGAAAAGGGAATAAGGAAGGTGGGTGGGGCCGTGAGGGGAGGTGGTCTGTTCTGGGTAAGTGCCCATAATAATGTAAATGAAGCTACCTACCAATAACTACAAACTACAACTACAAGATTGCCCATTGGATCTCCATGGATTCATCTTCAATTCTTCATCATCAACTCTTTCGACTTTTCTTCTTTCTTATCCTATTGCTTTCGTCTTCTCCTATATTCATGCATCCAATTTTTTTTAGGATAGTTGCAGTGAAATATATACGCTACAATTATTTTTACACTTCTTACATTTACCTTAGTCTGTCATGTCGTATAAATGTTTTATTTTACGTTATTTTTTTATATATATAAGCACATCTAAAATTTTAGTTGAATTAGTGATAAAATTAGGAACATAACAAAAATAAAAAATTTAAATGACCCAAAAAGTAAAAAAGAATTGGTATATCTGTAGACCACTAGTTATGAAAGTAAATGATAAAACGAGCACTAATAGACAGAATAGTAAATGTGTACCGGAGATGGTTGAGAAGACCGAGAATGCAAAAGAGAAGAACGTCCGAGTCCAGCAAATTGTTGTTTCCTTAAGAGAATATTGCTCCCTCTTTGGCACTTGAAGGATTTTCGAGCAATTGTCTCCCAAGATAAAACGGACTAAACCACTAACGAGTGCTGCAAATAGTGGAGTCTGGCGAACTAACGATTAATATGTATTTATGGAGGAGAAGATGATGATTTTCATATCCAATTTCAAACCTTTATATAGGAGAGATGGCACCGTTTCAAACAGACACATCCGTTCGTAATATATATCTTTTGGAAAGGTTGCGAAGCCAAAGACATTGAATGGTTGAAATGAAAAGATATATCTATTGGATGAAAAAAATTATCTAGATTCAATGTTTGGAATGATAATATACATCCTTATATGCTATTATCTCATTCAATTTACATAGTTTCCAACAATACCTAGATGTAAAAGTCAAAAATACGTAATGTAATTGTCTTGTTTTAACTTGTAAATATTTAAGAGATCAACATTTCCTTACGTATCACTCAATGATAAATGATAACTAATAATAATGCATGATCTATCAACTATATACTATACCATTGTTGATTTGTTGCTTTAACATTAAGAGAAGTAATTAACATGATGAGTATATTATGTATTTATTATTTTGGTGAAATAGTTGTATGGAACAGATGGTGACATGAGGAGAGTATATTCTCTTGATGTTGTAACGAGGGAGAAGCAATCAGACAAATGTCAGCACCATATTCTTATCCATGGCATTGGGTGGGTCACTTATCCATAAAAAGGGAAAAGGGCTGTAGATAGGAGAAAGGCATGGAAATGGGCCCACGGCCCATATCATCTTTTTATCTTAAACCTGACACAGTTCCCAATGAATGGCTTAAACCTGGATCAACATGTCTGACAATAACAATTAACAACATTTGTGCTTCTAATAAACTTGGGTTTTTGGAGGGAACTGAAGTGACCAAGAATGAGGTGCTTTAAGATAATCAGCAACTTGGATTTGACAACTGACCTCCCAACTAACCTCTATCTATCTCTATCATCCTCACAACGTCAATCAATAATCATCCTCCAGTTCTACACCCATTTTAATTATCCAACAACATTTCTATCGTTTAATTTGTAAGCATCATTATTTAACGATATTGATTGGTATTGGTCAACTAGAATAACACATACTTTGTTGATAATGCCTACTTATTACTTGGGGATGAGTTCCCTCGACCAAATTCCATTAGTATTTTATCATAAAAGCAATCAAATTTTTACTTGAATTTGTCATTATGTCACATATTCAAGTTCCTAATCATTTGGACAAACAATTTTGTATGCACTTCTAAATAAATATTTTAAATGAATTGAATTTAAAATTTAGTAGACTTGGACATCAAGGAATAACCAATTTTTATAATTAAAATAAGGGATAATCTCACAAAAATATTTTTCAGTTTACGCATTTCTCACCTAATTATAATTAACTATTTTTATGTGAAAGTGCGCTGAAATATTTATGCTCAGATATCTACAATTTGTTAATGTGTTAGTTAGTTAGGGCTTATGGCACGAACCGAGCTATGATCCATCATCCACCGCAGACGGCGGGGAGGATATGTTCGGCCATGGAGACTCTGAACCGTCGATATGTCCAAACGTCTGATTAGTTGAAGCGATACTGAAATTCGAATTAACCCCTATAATCAGTTGCTTGTGAGTTGTGATTGTGTGGAGATGAAATTGAATTGCTGTGATAGATTAGTGGTGTTAATGAGTCGTTGATTCAACCAATTTATTTTATTTCGAGTGCTGATAATCTTATTGGAGGAGAAGAGGTTGAGAAGCTGGAGAAATGAGAGGGAAGAGAGGGGAAAATGCCCAATAGTATGTATTTTAAAATTTGAATGTCATTGAGGGGTATTTTGGTTATATCACACTGAAAACTAACTGAAAAGTTAACGAACTATTGTAGCTATTTAGGCCAAAAAAAATTTCAGCATACTTGTTACAACAAAAAAAAATCAAATGTAGCTGGGTGTGAATAGTATATTACCTCTTAAAATAATGAATAGCTTGAGCATATTGAAACAAAAATGGCTGAAAAACCAAGGTTCAAATAAATATACATGATCAATGTCAATGTCAATGGTTATATTTCTTATGATAAAATTGTTGACATATTGGACTTGAATTAGCTTAACATTTGAATATACTCAACCATAAGGTATAATGAAAAGAATTAGAATTTTGAAGACGTATAGAAACTAAATTGTTGACGAAACCAAATTTGTACATGTATATATGCAACTCCAGCAGGTGGCCCTTTTGGGGCTCCACTATCCGCTGCAGTTTTTGTTACAAACATTGCATGGGCGTATGTATAACAAAAGTCAAAGTCGGAACAAGCAATGAGAGTAGTTTTGTTCCAACTTCCTCTCCTTGATTGTATCTAAACAAGGCTTCCACCCCTTATTCCCTGACACCCGCCGACTCAAATACTCCGGCAGCGCCATCTCCGGCACGTTCCTCTGTTTGACCACAATCCTGTGCTCCTCATCGACCGTTGACTCGCACATCTTGGCTAACACGGGGACAGACATGAGCTTCCTGGAGCGCATTACCTTGTTGGCCGCCAGAAGAAGGCGGCGCGACTCCTCCGAGGTCAGCTTGCCTCGGCTGATGGGAAGCATGAGATAAACAGCGTTTGGGTCCAGCTTCTTGTCGGCCGGCAACGGCGCTGGCCTCCTCGGAATTGGTGGTGGTGGCACTTCCACCACCACCTGCTGCGGGTGCTCAAGCATCAGCTCTGCCGCCGTCAGCGGGTTTTGGAATTCGTGGACGGTGCCGTTTAGGAGGATCACTTTCACGGTGGAGGACACTTGGTTTCCCATAGATAGATTGTGGATGTGCTTAGGCCTTATTAGAGATCAACGTGGTGTGGTGTGGTGTGGTGTGATGTGGTGGGTTATTATCTTATATATACACATATATATATAGAGAGACTAGAGAGAGAGATTTATTAGCTAGGAGGGTGTTGTAATGTGTTGGTTAAGCGGTTCCATCGACGGTGTTTGTAATGTAATGGATTAATTTGGTGTGCGTGCGTGCGTGGTGGACTTGGTACGTTGATGGGCCTTTTTAAGATAATTATGTTTTAGATCCATCCCACAAGGCAAGGCAGGCGTTCTAAACATATATATTTGCCAATGTTTTGTCTCTACCACAAGGGATGCACTCCTTGCCAAAATCTTCTTTACATACAAACATAGCAATTAATATTAATACATAATTTACAATATTAAATTGATTTTTTTCTATTTTACTGATAAAATAATACCGTAAGGGTATAAGAATAAGATTAACAAACATGTACCAGAAAAATAAACTGTAGCCATTAGTTACTTAATTCACCTCTTCCTCGCAGATCTAAATGTATGGTGGAGGTCTGACGCGTGGTGTGTATCTTGTTCGTCTACTTGTTCCAGTAAGAAGTAGAGTTTCCTCTGGATATCCTTGGGCCTACCCATAGAGAATAGGCCCAAGTTATACGGGGTTTAGAAGAGATAAGTGGTTAGTTGGTTGGAGAGGTTGATGGGCTACAGAGTTATGATGGGCCACACACTTTTGTCCGCAACTCATTTTCAAACCAAGACTTGGAAGAAAAGACTCTTCCCTCCCTCCTAATACTAACAGTCAATACGTCTTTGTCAAATACCATCTTCTCTTCTCTTCTCTTCTCTTGTTATTTTTCGTAATTCGTAAATGACAATCATACTCATACTCATACAGATACAAGACACCACACAAACCCATTACTTGGTTGGTTTCTACTTGCTGCTTATCCACTAACTCATCCAATTCTCCCACCCTACAAATCCACTCTTTCTTTTTCTCACCATAATTTCAAATTCAACATATATATATATATATGTCTGCTTCCAACTCCAACCCATGATTTCATTTCACAATAAACACTTAATTACATGATTAATTAATATTGGTGATTTAAAATTAAATCAAGGACCAATCATCATCATGTCACCGAATCAGATTATAGCGCGTACCCTACCTGGAATGGGGCCCACCTGTTGAATTGGTAGAGCGACAACTCACAACTGGATGGAACAAACCCCCATATTACCCATTTACCCTTTCATTTCCTCAACTCATTCATATCCCATCATTTATCTGTTTAAGGGTGTTTTTGGAACTTCACGTGCCGCTCATTCCATTCCTTGTTATTTGAAGACTCTAATCCGGGAGAGAAGAGAGAAATACAACATCGATCAAGAGCAACAAATAGAAATAGAATGGTGGGAGGAGGAGAAGAGGAGGAGGCTCTGATTTTGGTGGTTAAAGATTGGAAAGATTGCAGAATCTGCCATGAATCTGAGTTGGAGAGCAGCAACACCCTTGAAGCTCCATGCGCTTGCTCCGGAACTGTCAAGGTACGTATAATAAGATTATATGTGTTTGGGAATGGGAATGTGATGTTTTGTTTCTGGCTGCAGTTTGCACATAGGGATTGCATACAGAGATGGTGTGACGAGAAAGGAAACACTCTTTGTGAATTATGTCTTCAGGTTTCATCCCTATTCATATCCCTTGGAAAATATAGTCTTTGCAATTATAGTTTTTGGTATGTTGGAATTTGGTTTACTGTCTAGTTTTGAATTTGGGCTCTTCTTTCTCAGAGTTGTTTGCTGGTATTGGAGGAACAAAATATTATAATAAAATCTTATTTTCTTTCAGAAATATGAACCCAGCTACAGAGTGCCTCCTCCCAAAGACCACCACGCTGCTCTAACTGTTAGGTACTTTTTTCATAATCTACTGATGCGGCGCGTGGTGTTATCATCCACTGACGCTGCGCGTGTAACAGGATATATATGCTCGTGTTTTGTTTGCAATTAATTAGTTAATTGGTTAGGTGATTTTAATTTAATTAAGTGAGACGTACATGGAATCACGACCAATCATTTTACTTGTACTGCCATCGCACACATTACATAATTTGCTGGCTTTTGCCTATTTTAATTACGTGAAATAAATAAATAATATGTTAATATTAATATTATTGCAGAGACGACTATACTGTTGAGAACCAAGAATCTGAAGGAGGGATTGCAGATGAAACCACGTTCAGCGAATGCAACTCAGCGGCTGTTACAACAATCTGCCGCTTATTGGCTTTACTGGTGACTATTTTTATCATTTTTATTTAATAATAATTATAAGCCATAGCATAGGGGTAGTTAGTTGGTTGGTGAAACCACATTTTCGGGGTTGCTTAACATGTTGCCAAAGGAAATAACGGTATAGTCCTGTTTTGTTTGTTTGATGAAATTGGTTTGGCAGGCTACTGTTATTTTACTCCTGAGGCACCTATCTTCATTGTTCAATACCCAAACTTCCCAATCCCAACAACACCATCCATTCACTTTTCTCACTGTAAGTAACTTCATTTTCTTACATGTTTTAATTATTTGCGTATCCTTTCAGACAAATTTATAATTTACTTATACGATATCTGTTTGGGCAGTTGCTTCTTGTGAAGGTCAGCGGGATTGTAATACCAATGTACATGTTGGTTCGAACAATCACAGCAATACAACGGAGCATTCAGGAAAGTGCAAGACATCAGCAATACTATGTGAGTTTTAATCTACCATATCATCAATCACATGAGAATGTTTTGTTATCTGCAATCTAAATAATTTTCTTTTTTGTGTGGCTCAGGACCCTGATCGCGATTTTTCAAACTCAGGGGAAGCTATCCGGCGGCACCATGTTATTTAGTACCATAGGAAATTTGTACATGTATGTAATCACAAAGAGAAGTATTTTCCTGCCAAGTCTTTTTTCTATATTTGTTCACTACAGCTCAGAGGGCAAGATTATGTCACAGCGGGTCACCAAATGCGCAAGTAAAATGATGGGTTTAAGAAGATTAGGCTTTTACTTACATAACAAGTCAATTCGGTGATGGGCCAAATCTGTGCATAACATCATCATCATCAATAAATGCTGCTTCACTTCGTTGCTTTTAAGTTGCTCAACAACAAAATATGATATTTACAGTCCTTTTCTAATCCTAGATAACATAATACTCCACGCCAACCTTTTCCCTACTGCTACTATTTAACGTTGCTATACAAAAATCCAGATCAAGCTGATTGAACAGCTGGTTAACTGCTTCAACCACAAAATTACCTGACCTGACAAAACAATCCATGCTTCATGTGTGTTTGTTTGAGAAAAGTGGGGTTTTGGAGGAAGTCAAAACAAGACCACCCATCATTTCAGTGCTGGTGTTGTAGAGCCCTAGCAGTCTGCTGAAGTCCAGTAAGGTAGCTGGTATTTATTATGTTGGACGACTCGTGGCAACCAGCGCTGGCTGCAACATCGGCCAGTTTCTTGATGAGAACGGCCATCTCATCAGCTCTATTTTGGATGGACAAATTTTTAGTGGTTCTATTTTTGTGTTTGCCATACATTGCCTCGAACTCTTTGGACTTGGCAGCAGCCTTTTCTAGTACTGAGTTGGGAATTCCTGTAAAATGCACCAGTCAAATATTTTCATTTATTTTTAAAATGGGAATGCTGAAATCAAGTTTTAGGTTGATTCATCACAGAAGCATGCACATTCAATAACAGCAATGGAAACCTTTCATTACTGTTCATAGCATAACTTTTTAACCTGATGCCATTCATTGGAAAGTTCAAACTCTGCGCTCTAAGTGCATAATTGAATTTGTTGGAATCAGGAGATTACTGAAGATAATTTCATTTATTTTCATCCTAACTATTGACTAACTAAGATTATAGTTCATGTTTAAGTTCCAAAAAGAGGGAGCATTACCGGCTAGCCGTGCAACATTGACACCATAACTTTTGGGGCATATACCAGATGTCAACCTGTAGAGGAACGTGACTTCTTCCACACCATCAACTGCAGTTCCAACTTGGCATGCCATATGGCAGAGTGAGACCTGTAGAAAACATGAAGGAACAATTGGATTGTAGTTACACTTCAACTTATTAGAAATGGCTATACATTCACTATTCCTATTAGGGAAGAACCTTATGCTTTAAATGGAAGCATACCTGTGGATCTTTCTCGTGATCCATAGCTAATCGATGATAGTGAGTAGAAAACATTCCCCTACATCGCACTGTTTGGACCAAATGTTCAAGAACTGATTGCCTGCCAAAGAAAAAAAGATTCAGAATGAAAAAAAAAATATCTAAACCAACTGCATACTTCTCATTCAATCTTATAATTTTTGCGCAACATTACCGAGAGGGAATAGTATTATATCATGCAAAATGAATCTAAATAAACTGCATATTTCCCATCCAGTCTTGTACATTTTGCACAACATTACCGAGAGGGAATAGTATCGTATCATGCAAAACAAATCTAAATCAACTGCATACTTCCTATTCAATCTTATAGATTTTGGGCAACATTACCAAGAGGGAATAGTATCATATCATCCAACTTTAAAAGGGATGTCCAAATATCATTTCTGATACTTACGCAATGGCTTGTCCATCTGAAGTGGCTGTACCACGTCCCAGTTCATCCAATGCCACTAGTGAATTAGAAGTTGCTTTGGACTGCATAAATCATCATAAAGAAAGCTTAGTATGAAGATGATTCACCAAAGACCGTTCTCATATATTATACCATATGCAACTGTTTAGCAGAATATGAATGAAGGGAAAAAAGAATGGGTTTCTCAAATTTTACATGTAATATAACCCCAACCTTTTCAGATGATTTGCTCAAAAGTAAAAAGGAAATCTCACCAGCATTGTTGAAGTTTCCGAAAGCTCTGTTAAGAAGGTACTTTGCCCTGCCATAATCTGATCTTTGGCACCCATTCGGACAAAGATGCGGTCAACAGGTGACAATTCAAAGCTTTCAGCAGGGACATCTGCTCCTATCTGAGGAATCTTCAGAGGTCAGTACAGGTAGAGAGAACAAAAACTTAACAATTTATCAGGAGATGATCCTTACTTGGGCTAAAATAACTGCCATGCAAACTTGGCGAAGAAGAGTTGACTTGCCACCCATATTAGGACCAGTGAGTAGGATAAAGCTGGCTTGACCAGGACCACCTATTGAAATGTTGTTGGGGACAAAAGTGCTCTTGCCTAAGGAATCACTTCTAAGAACAGGATGTCCCAGCCTCTTTGCAGAAAGACGTGGAACTTCAGTTGGACACGAGGAACCTATAATAACTGGACGGCAAGTTGGTCCTTCGTAATACTCACTTGCATTAGCTAAAGTTATGAGTACATCCAGTCCTGCAACACATGAAACAAATTACAGTCATAAACTAGGAACGGAAGTTGTATAACTTAAACTGAACATTATAATTATACAAATCTCCGCAGCAACAAAACTTTGAAGTGATGAATAATCATACGTAAATACTTTGTAATGACATGTAAAAATCATGAAAGATATTCCAAAAACATAGGAATAGAATTAGCAGAGTACTGACTGTGTGTGAGAGAGAGGAAGAGATCGACAGACCCTTGAATTAACAGGCAAGTATCATATAAAACAAAAAATCTACTATAAGAGCTGAATCGATCATGCTTTTAAAAGACTTATACGTCAAGAAAGCTATTCCAGAAACATAAAGCATTATAATATCAGTGAAGTACTATATTTCGAAAGAGTCATCCCATATAAGAGTCAGAAGAAATTTAAATAACAAGAACACAAGAGTAGGATCACATTCTTGTTTAAAATAATCAGGCAGGAAATACATACCAGCTGTGGCAGAAACCAATTGTCTCCACTTGTTATGGTGCTCGCAAAATTTCACAATCAACCTCTGCAAAATGGTCCTCAACTGGGACTCTTTATCAGATTCAGCTTGTGAAAGCTCTCCCAACAACTTTTTAATATTTGGAGTCCAGTACCTGCAGAAGCCCTGCATGCATGGTGCGAAAAACAAATTCCAGACAAATTATATAACAAGCTAATTTTTAATGTGATTTGACTAAGCAATATCTCATATTCTCACGGTAAAATATAATATCTTTTACACAAGATTATAAGGCAATTCAGTAAATAATGGTATTGGTCTACAGAATTGCAGTGAGCTGACTCAACTTCAGTCTATTATAGTCATGGCAGATCATATATGTAGGAACTTATCAACTAACACTCTCAGTAGTTGGGAAACTTATCTTAAATACCTTCGGGAGTTTGTGATAATAAATCCAAATACGATAACAAGGAAACAATAATCAAAATCAGCACATATTCAAACAATAAAATCTTAAATTGAGCGATTTTATTAAAATTATGGATGACACAAACAAGTAATCAAGTTTAAAAATAATGTTAGCATACATGTCAATTAATGTAACACGAAAGATAAATGATCATGAACAATCCAATATGTTTTCAAAAGGAACATGAAGATAATGTGAGGACAAGATCCCCGTCATTTTCTAGCATGGCAATTATAAATTATAAAATCTTAATATTCATCCTAAATGGACAGAGACATGGCAATTATAAAATCTACTACATGCACTACAACTTGTCAGTTACCTTTTTCGATGAACGCAGCTCATAATCCCGAGGAATGCTCCCACTCATACTCTCTGGCACTTCTAATAGATATTCTTCTTTTCCAACTGTGACATAAGTGATCTATACCAGATCATCAAATGATAGAATTGGTTATTTATGCAAGTAACCCAAGAATTCGAAAAATAGTTATCTAAAGCCCCAATCAATTCTGGGAAATTACTTACTGATTTATTTCCAAGTAATGCCCGCTGTTCCGTCAGGTGTTTTGTCAACTTAGATTTAATTTCCTGAACCTTATCGCAGGAAGAATCATATTCCATATCAACTCCTTCACAGGGTATTATCCTTCCTGAATTGCTAGCCTCCACCCAGTCAAAGGCACCCTTGAAATGTTCTAATATTAAATGGATGTCAGGAAGACCCTTTCCTGCATATAGATTGATGTTAAGATGTAACACAATTAAACGAGATTCTTCAAACACTATAAGAACATGAAGATCAACAATATCTTAGTATTCATCCTAAAAGTACCAGGTGTTAACAAATGATGCAATAGTCTAGATTCAACATTTTCCAAAATGAGGCCAAGAGAAGAACATGCTTGGGACATTAATTCACATCCTCGTAGAGCTGATATGAACTCTTGGAGCTTTCTCTTTGCAGCATCTTCATATAGAACTACTTTATTTGCATCCCGCCCATTAGCTTCACTGCATCAAGCGATAAAATGGACATGTATCATATTGTAAACTCTCAATAAATGCCAATTTTAATTTATACCAACACAAATGTCTATCCTCTAACTCTACCTGCTGGCAAAGATCCTTGCTAGCAACCGCTCCATATCTTGAAGCCTGGAAACTGATTTCCGAAACTCAAGTGCAAAAGGAAGATTTTCTCCCTAGAGAAAAGATAAAAGATCAAAATACAAGTCTGCACAATATACTAATATAGTCAATAGACATTAGTTCAAGCCTAGTCTACACCATCTATAGTGGGTTGATTACGAGTAAAAGGATTTAGCTATGTCAAAATTTTTTATTGAGGATGTCTGGATGTGTATGAATACTGTTGATCCTTAGTAGTAAAAAAATGTAAAATAAAAAGTGTCCAGTTTAAAATTTTGATCTCAAGAATCACCTTTATATAGAGTGCTAGCAAGGATATTGTACTTTTTAAAATCCACTACAGAAGCAAACGAGATAGAAAAGAATCTAACTGAAGAAATATGTTCCTTTGCAAGAGTTATTCTGTTAGAAACTGAAGTCTTTCTAACAAATTACTGCATTTCATGACTGTATTATTAGTTGATAAGGCTCCAAATAGAAAAGGTGAAACCATGAGCAAAAGAAGAATCTAGCAAAACTAACAGGGCCTAGATCAATTTCACAACATGCATTGAAATGACATAACACCCTCGGCTGGTGGAGAACTTGTGTCAAAGAAACATATCTTCAAAAACTAAGGAAAGGGTGCATGTAGAAGTAGAAGTATCCTCCCTAGACCCAAAAATGCTTCAGGCACTTGGCAATTTGTGGACATTGATATTTGAAATCACTAAAGCAAAATATGCACAAGAAATTTACCCTTAGACCAGCAACAGCATCTTGACGTTCCTTAATTGATTTCACATGATATAATGGTCTAGCTAGCCATGTCTTCAGCAACCTCTTCCCAAATGCAGTCACGCATTGGTTCAATTGTGCATATATAGTTCTTCAGATATGAATAAATTACTTCAGTACAAGGTTCAGAACACAATGAATTAAACAAACTCAGAATAATGTAAAAGATTACCCTGAGGGGCCCCCATTTATGCTGTTTTCAAAAACTTCAAGGTTTTCCAAGGCAGCAGCATCAAGAACCATGTACGGTTTTTGGGCAACACCACTAAACCCAGAGCATGGTAGCAACTCAAACTTTGCAAATTGAAGCAATGTCTCATCCAGAAATGCCTGTTTCAGATAATAAAGAGCGCCCCCAAGAGCAGAAAGTGCAAAGCTATTCTCCCCATCAGTCACTAGTTTTGATAGAACATCTGGAAGGCACTGGAACTCATCCTTATCTATATGAGAATCGTCAGGATGCTGGTCACCAACATCCGAAGATCCAGATGTTAACTGACAACCTATACGCTTGTAGGTAGTTTTCACCTCACAAACAGTTTTATCAGCATCCCAGAACTCTAACATTGGAACCAACTCATTCACTAAAGGGCTTCTTGTATGTGTCACCAAGATTTTCTCAGTTTCCGGACTCAGTTGTTTTGCTGGTTTTATAATTTCTACCGGCCTCAGCTCAGACAGTAGGCAACACAAGGCACTGCATTCTGAATCATCTGTAAACTGGAAAAGCAAGGGCATAGCATGTCAACATATGAGAATACATGAAGAAAGAGGAATATTTGAGATTTTAAATACATCAGTTTTTTACTATAGTACAGAGGGAAAGATGAAAGATCTGTCAAAACATTTGAAGTCGGCCCTAAACCTTTTGGAAATTCCAGCAGCAACTCTGGATTGCCATACATTGAATTAGCTAGTTCATATGCAAAGTATGTTGTGTACCTAAGCTATACAAAAATAGAGATGCGAGGATCTTGATGTTCATACCTGTCCAAGAATAACCCTGCTTGTTGCAACATCAATCACACAAACACCAAAAATCCGTTCCGTTTTTGGGTTTTCCAAACTTTGACAGCTTTCAGTTAATGCCATCAGGTAAGATGCATCAGGATTCGCTGATAGCATCTCTCCCTCAGTCAGTGTTCCCTTAGTAACCACAGCACATACTTCACGTTTCACAACCTATAGAGACAGGCAAAAATGTCAAGTACTGAGCACCAAGTTTGTCCTCCGCTTCATTACATGCTGATGAATAACAAAAGGTAAGACAAGATAAAATATGCAGCATGAATCACAAGATGAAGATTTAAAGTAAGGTAAATGAGATTGCGATTTGCGACTAGGCATATGCACAGAAGAAGGATATCCATTGACCAGGACTATCGTAAAACATAGAGTGCCAACCTAACTTTTTAATCATAAAGGGCACTTTTACATTTTCAACAAATAACATCATGCAAAAAGGTGCCCTCCTGATATGATTAAAAAGAATCCTAAATTTGATCCATAATATTCAAACAGAATGGACAACACACCTGGTCACCAAAATACAAATGCAAAAAACAGGACATAGCAGATTTGAAAGAAAAGAATGTTCATTTAGGAGCCAAAAATTAATGAAAATGGGAAACATTTACTGATTTCTTGCAGTCTATTACAAAGAAAACAGACCTTATCTTTAGAACCTGTCGCTTTGCGACGAGCCTCCAGTTGTTCAGGGGTCTCAGTCTGCTCTATGACAAGAACTCGATGACCCTGCTCAGACAAGGCAATAACTGTAAAACATCTCGAGTACAAAATGGGTTCATGAAAAATTTGCAAGTTGTTCAAAATTGCAATAAATTTTTTTGTAAATGCAAACCTTCCGAGCAAGTTTCTCAATATTTATCGAGAAGTTCTTCTCTGGAAATCCACAATGAGGCTGTTCTCCCTATTACATAAAGTGAAGTCAATGTTAACTTGGGAGACGATAATTTCATCCGGAAAAGAAATTCAACTGAGTTAGGAAACATGTATATTCTCATAAAAGCTCTTCTTGATTCCTTAAACAACTACTTACTCAATACTTTGGATGTCAGACAAGTCGAGGAAGAGAAAAACAAGTAGTTAGGAAGTGCATGCTTAATTTATATACAAAACTATAATTTGAATCAATTTTAATAGAAAATGGGTCTTAAGAGAAAACTGACTTTATAACCAAAATGAATGGATAAAGAGAAGGTTGGTAAAGTAAGAAAAAATGGAAATCATTTGAAAGATGAATAAATGCAGATAGCTTCCACTGTTCCATGTGTATATTAAATCAAATAATACCTTCATATATTGTAAATCAAGCTCTTTAGCTCCTACATGCGCATCCATTTCAAAAAGCTCATAAAACTTGCCCATCTGTCACCACAAAGAAGAAATGATATTATGAATGCAACATTGACTGACAATTTAGATGGTGGTATTAATCTTTATTTAACCGATGTGAAAAAGTATACCTTGAAAAACAGAACCTTGTCCATATGCTTCGACTTGAATTCCCACCACTGCCTCTGCAAAATGATAATTCTCAGAGTATATAAATATCGAAGATAGAAAGGCACCTCAAAGATAGTGAAAACTCATCATCACTTGAACACGATTTACCTGACCGTCTGATAAACTCTTTAAGAAATGAGGAGGTAGGTAAAGAGTCTTTGGGTCATAGTTTGGATCGTCTGGACGCCTTCTGTTAGCATCCCTGACTCCTCTGTTACAACACAAAATTAATTTGGTATAGAAGAGTTGAGTTAGGTTATCCACATAAAACTATACAGTATTTCCACATCATGGCATGATATTTTAGGTGCAACATTTCTTATAGCTATATAAATCACTAAAGAGAGTAGCATTTGATGAGGAAATCCTTAAGCTGCCATCACATAAAAAGTTGCATGTACAATGTTTTAAAATTGTTGCAATGTAGCACACATGACAAGAAATTCATACCAAAGGCATCATAAGAACTTACACTCCAAGGAAGGGAAACTTTTCAGCTTCACGTGCCCTAAATCTGTCTGAGGAGTCACCAGTTAAGAGACTATCTAAACCATTAGTTGCCTTTGACCCTGCAATAGAGTTTAGAAGTTTAAAACACAGCGGTATATAACAATATCACCTAGCAATGGAAACAAACAATACAGTTGTTTACAAAACTGAGAAATACAACGAAGTCTCGTGTGGCCTGATCAATGCTAAAACTCAGAAATATAACTAATAATTTGGTTCAAACAGTTCCATCTCATGCTTGAACTAACAGAATGTAAGTTTTGGATAAACCTTATCCTCCCTACCTATCATGATTTATTCATTCTCTATCATATTTGGTACGTATAAAGACCTTCCATAAAGCATTTCAAACTTGCAAACCCTTACATAATTGAAGGAACCTTATCCTCCCTACCTACCGTGATTTATTAATTCTCTATTCTATTTGCTTTGTATAAAGACCTTCCATAAAGCATTTCAGACTTGCAAACCATAAAAAAGTAGTCCAAATTCAATTATAATCCAGCATGACAAAAGGGTTCATTAAAATCGGCTTTGTTTTACATTTCTTCCAAGAGGCAATTATCCAAGTCTAAGCTGAATGAATCAGAAAACCATGCTTAAAATCCATCACTTACCCTCAGTATCATTTGTAGGCTTCAGAGCAGGAAGCTTAAACTCTATTTTCTCTGCATTTGCGACACTCTTGTTCTTCTTCCCTCCTACACTCATCTTCCCTTTCTGCTTTCCTTTCACTGTCTCTTCTTCATCTATCAGATCCATAGCATCGTCCTCATCATCCTCAGGTTCCTCTTTCTCCAGCTTGTGCCCCCAATCTTCATCGCTAGAATCATCATCCCCGCCGCTCGCATCGTCCATTACCACAGAAGATCCTCTACGCAACCTTTTGAGCCTTTTTACTGGCTGCTTCGCCTCTCCTTGGTCCTGCTCCTCACTCCAAGCCTTGTGTAGAGTTGAAGAACTCTTACGTAGACGTTTGAAAATCTTCACAGGCTCCTTCACCCACTCAACCTTCTCATTTCCCAAATCCAGAGCTTCCTCCTCGGAGTCGTCGTACCGAACCAAATGCTTCCCGGTACTCTCATCGAAAGACTCCACGGAGCCCTCGTACCAGGATTTATCCAACGGCCAGTAAATCCTGATTCTCTTCCCTACGACCTCTTGGCCGTAAGATTTGATTTCCGGCGCCGATTGAGGTGGAGACGGGGCGGATCCGATGACCAGCAGTGGTTTTTTGGACTTGGATAGGAGAGGGGACGGTGTGATGGGCTCCGGGCTGGGGCTGCGGATACGGCTAGGGTTTAGCTTGGAGAGGACAGAGGAAGGAGATGGAGATGGAGTTGGGGAAGAATGTGATTTGGAGAAGAAGGTGGTGATTTGGCTCTGTTTGTTAACCAGTGGAGACCGTCCATTGCTCAGGCGACGCGATGGAGCCATTTGAAGCACGGAACGGCCAATCTTCGTTTGTGAGAGACGGAGGAGAGAGGTTGAAATGAAAGAGACCAAGAGAGGGTATATACTATGCACGGTAATGGCGGGAATTTTCCAGGGATCGGAGAATAATTGGCGGGAATTAGGGAAACAGCTTACACTAGAGTGATAAAGGAGGAGCGGAGCGGCTGCCGAGGCTGTGCTCTGGGAATCCAAATCGCCCGATTCAGTTCTGTCTTCAATGCAGCGGGAAGTCCATTTTAATTCCAGGCCCACATGTTATGACTTATGATACTGGGCCAAGCCCAACTTCTTCGTAGTCTGGTGGCATTTCTGCTTCTTCTTCCTCTCAACCACCGCGCCTATCTTCTCTGAGCTCTTCACTACTTCAATGGCGGCTCAATGTCTTTCCTTCCAATTAGCTTCCCATCTCATCGGTGTATTTTCCAGTCTTCTTCTCAACCACCTCGCAGATCTGCACTGAACCATCTCGGATCGATGTCTCTCCTCCTGAGAAAATCCACTAGGTCCTCCATCTTTCTCTGCTGCCATTTCCATGGCGGAATCAAGTTCTGCTGCAACACCACCGAGCTATGCTCTCTCCATCGTCGACTCGGAGAGTATGGTAGTGGATCTCTGCCCTCGTCTCGTATGTTCAATTCTACTCCTCGTTGTAGTCTCAATCGTCCTCAGTGTCGAGTTCCATTTCTTTTTCCATACCCCTCTTCACTCCATCTTCTACCAGAAACGCTGCGAGTTGCTAGCCCCTCATTTCTGAATTCACAAGCCGAGATTTTGAGTTGGAGGGATTTTTGTAGCGTTACATTTGCTGATTCGAATTCTGACTCCGAATGCAATGACGGTGGTCGTAGGAACTCTAGTGCAGATCCAAAGGAGGTGAATAGTCTATGCAAGGTGATAGGAGAATTGTTCGAGCAGGATGGTAACTTGGAGGCTGTTCTTGATGAATTGGAGGTCGACATGTCTTGTGATCTTGTTCTGGATGTATTGCATCTATTGAGAAACTCTAGGAAACCAGCATTTTGGTTCTTTTATTGGGCAGCAGAGAGGCCAGGGTTCAGGCATGATTCGAGAACTTACAATAGACTGATGAGCATTCTTGGGAACACCAGACAGTTTGAGACCATGATTTCAGTGCTTGAAGAAATGGGTGAGAAGGGACTTTTGACAATACATACATTTGTCATTGCAATTCAATCTTTTGCAGCTGCCAAGGAGAGAAAAAAGTGTGTTGGAATGTTTGAGTTAATGAACAAGTACAAATTTGAAGCTGGGATTGATACTGTTAATTGCTTGTTGGATAGTCTTGGCTGCGCAAAGCTTGGTAAAGAAGCACAACACCTCTTTGAGAAGCTGAAAGATAGGTTTCAGCCGAATTTGCAGACTTATACTGTTCTACTGAGCGGATGGTGCAGGTTGAACAAATTGATGGAAGCAGCCAGGGTTTGGAATGAGATGATTGATAAGGGTATCAATCCGGACATTGTAGCACATAATATTATGATTGCGAGTTTGTTGAGGAGCAAGAAGAGGTCAGATGCAATTAAGCTTTTTGAGATCATGAAAGCTAAGGGTCCATCACCCAACACTGAAAGCTACATTATAATGATAAAGGAGCTTTGCAAGCAGTCAAAGATGGAAGAAGCTGTTCGATATTTTCATGAGATGATTGCTTCTGGGTGCCAGCCGGATGCTGTGGTCTACACAAGTTTAATAATTGGCTGTGGGAGACAAAAGAAGATGGGTGTGGTTTTTGGATTATTGAAGAAAATGAAAGAAAACGATTGTCCACCAGATAGGCGCACCTACAATGCCTTGATCAAGTTGATGATGGTTCAACGAATGCCACATGATGCAGCAAGGGTGTACGGGAAGATGATCCAAGATAGAATTCAACCAACAATCCACACTTATAACTTGCTCATGAAATCTTACTTCCAAGTTCAAAACTATAAAATGTGTGGAGCATTCTGGAATGAGATGTGCCGGAGAGGATGGCGCGCTGATGATTTTTCTTATACCATATTTAGCGGGAGCCTTATTAATCAAGGAAGGTCACTAGAGGCATGTAAATATATAGAGGAAATGATAGAGAAGGGAATGAAGGCTCCCCAACTTGATTACAATAGATTTGCTGCTGATTTTGCTAGAGCTGGTAAACCTGATATCCTCGAGGAATTGGCCGTAAAGATGGAACTCTCGGGAAAGTTTGACGCATCCAATGTCTTCGCAAGGTGGGCTGTGATGGTGAAGAAAAGGGGGGCTAAGAGATAAGATCCTGTTGACAAAAACTGATATTGTTGGTGTGCCTGAGTTTCTGAGAACCAATGGTAATCTTCTCCCTCAAGATAGGTCATTCCTGGACAAATTGTCCTATTTATACTGCATTGATTTTATGAATGAACTAGTCTTTGGTGTGTGCTGTACATTTTTTCTTGTTATAGCATCATATAATTTTACTGTTTTATTCGTCCTGTTTCAATTCAATATTCTTCAGATGTACTACTCAGCCTACGACTCAGCTTTCTTGCCTGTTTGATTGATCTCTGGATGATTCTAAACTATACAGCATAATGATGAAAAGGAAATATGGGGAATACCCAAAATAATTAAGCAATTATTTTGTATAAGCCTGGGAGGGAAATATAATCCAAATATATTTTCTGAGATGCATAAATACAGAGTTGAAGATATGAAACTTTTTTTAATTATAGAAACATAATCAAATTTAGGCAGAAAATATCAATTGAGTGATTTTCTCATGAAATTAAATTGTTGTTTACTCCTTTAGGCACTTTGAAACCACTCGCCAGTACATAAAGAATCATATTTCTTCCACAGATCTACTGGCCGTTCTTCATAAGTACTGCAGATCAATTCCCCAAAAATTAATTGTCCAGTCCTTTTATCAATCCTTTAACTGTTTCTTTTTTCCTTTAGTGGGTACTATCTAATTATAGTAATTAACCACACAGAGTGCAAACTAACCTGAAAAATGTCTGAAGTACATATGAAGTTATATATAGCAAAAGAAAAATGAAAGTAATTTAATCTGAGGAATATTTGGAGGCCAGTGATCTTAGTGACTGTGATTACACATGCATCAAATGTCGAATATACCGCTTAACTGGTGAAAAGTTTCTGCATCTTGTATGATCTAAATCCTTCTTACATTCTTGGTTTGTGTTGTTTGCTTTGAGGGATTGCAGATTTACTGCAAACCTATACACTATTGTCTAGTCTTTCAGGAAAACTTTGGTAATGCTGAAGTTTCTCTTTACTGATATTTCAAACCAATTCAAACTCATTTTGAAAGATCGGTTGGATAAAGAATGGCAATAGGCATATGCCCTGTTTGGAAGTTGAGATTTTGGTTTACCTTCTATCAACACTGAACTGTCTGCTCTTTGAAGAAAACTGTGATTTGTCCTGCTTGTACATTGAAAGATCCTATTAAGATAACATCTCACATAAAAAATAAAGCTTCTGCCAAAACTATATATATGGAATATGTAGGCCATTGTGTTCTAGCCTCTGCAAATTGAATATGGAATTTTTCTGCGCATATATGGACTGTCACTAGGGAAGGTCACTAGAGGCATATAAATATATAGAGGAAATGATAGAGAAAGGAATGAAGGTTCCCCAACTTGATTGCAATAGATTTGCCGCTGATTTTGCTAGAGCTGGTAAACCTGATATCCTCAAGGAATTGGCTGTAAATATGGAACTCTTGGGAAAGTTTGAGGCCTCCAATGTCTTTGCAAGGTGGTCTGTGACGGTTAAGAAAAAGGGGATAACAGATGGGATCCTGTTGACAAAAACTGATGTCGTTGGTGTGCCTGAATTTCTGAGAACCAATGGTAATATTCTCCCTCAAGATAGGTCATTCCTGGACAAATTGTCCTATTGATACATTACTGCGTTGATCTTATGAATGAACTAGTGTTTGATGTGTGCTGTGCATTTTTTCTTGTTATCGCATCATCTAATTTTAGTGTTTTATTTGTCCTGTTTCAATTATATATTCTTCAGATTACTACTAAGTGTATAAAGCAAAGAGGTCTGTGTTTCAGACAACTGAGCGTATTATTGTAACTGAAATATCATCACAGCCTACTACTTAGCTTTATTGCCTGTTTGATGATCTTATATACACATATTGCTTCATGCAGTTTGATTTGTACTAGTAAAGCTGCATACTAACCATTTTCATATTTCGGTTATGCTCTTCTTCAGTGGCAGATTGATAATTACTTCATCTTATTTATGGCATTTAATGATGAAATGGCAAATGGGGAATACCCAAAACGATTAAGCAAATATTTTGCATCAGCCTGGGAAGGAAATAAGATATCAAATTATTTTTTTAGATGCATGAATATAGAGTTCAAGATTTCTAATTATGGAAATATAATCAAATTTAGGCAGAAAATATCAAGAGTGATTTTCTCCTCGGATTATGCCTCTAAATATTTAATTCCTTTATTCACTTTCTCATTCTTCATATTGTGCACAAGAGAAGAGAGACCAATTTTGTCTGATAATTATAATAAAAGTGAGAGAGACCTCACTTCATTGATGTCGCTGCGCCCCCTTTGTTTCTTCACATGTCTGGTAAATATTACAACCTCTTCACCATGTTTTCATCTCTCACATCTTCTTAGATTTTTCTTTAATTTCAGTTTGACATAAAAAAGTTAACCAATATATTATTTTAATGTTGAAGATTCAGTAGATACTATTTATTTACTCATTGTTATTCGTTTCACATTTTTCTCATCTTGAAGTTTTTGTTTTTGTTTCAAAAGTTTCTTTCAGTCTCTTGTTTGATTTTGATTTTGATTTTGATCGTTGCTGTAAATTATTAAACTATTGAATCTTGAATCTTGAATCTTTGACAGGGATTGGTGGTGCTGGTTCTTCCGAGTTTAGTGCTTCCATTTTGGTACAACATGATCAAGCATATGGAGCGTGAGTTGGAATCAGATTCTCGAAAGATTCAGTTGGAGATATTGTCGGAAATCGACAACTCAGTAAAACTATTGGTTCCGATGAATTCTCTGGCCTCAAACTTAGCAGGAACACTCAATTGGTCCCTCGGCGAAAACGACACCACCTCCTTCTCCAAAATTCAGGATAAGATGGCACCACAACTGCTCCAATCTTTGTTACTAGTTCCGTACCTGTCTCAGGTTTCATACATTGGTCTTGATGGTTTGTTATTGTCTTTTTACGCTGAGGGAGACCAAATCGTTTCAGCTTACTCTAACGGATCATTTGCTTCCAATACAAGCAATTACTATACATGGTACATTCAGCCTGTGAACCGTGACAGTGGGAGGTTGTATGGAGAAGCTGTGAAATCACAAATGTTGCTGACACCTGACAACGTGAGCTGGGTTGGAAAAGCTATCAATAGTAGCAATGGACTTGCCACTTTGGGGTCTGGGTGGAACCAGGGTCGTGATCTTTTGCTCCTCAACACCGTGGCTACTGGTAGAGGAGTGGTTTCTATGGGGTTTTTGGTGAAGAGATTGACTGATTTATTTACTAATATTGGCTTGCATGGTGGGAGTTTGTATTTGGCTACATTAGAGGGGACAGTGCTAGTGGAAGGGCTCCCCAACACGCGAATGGTTGTGGTGAATGGCTCAGTTTCCTTCGAGTCAGTGAATCCAGGGGGTGAAGTAGTAAGCAATAGAGTTGGGAATATTTCATGCAACCAACTCAGAGAATCGTCTATCTTAAACTTTCATGGGGTTGAGTATATGTTATATTGCTCCCCAATTCAGATTCTTCAAATGCAATCAGTATATCTCGTTGCCTTTTCTTTGTATACATACATTTGAGTTTTTCTGATCTTGGTATGTTTGCTCAACTGTCCTAACTTGTAAAAGGACTCTTGTGTTGTTTTGTTTAGGTTTATGCATTGGCGTTCCCATACAAGGGGTTGGGAAGTCGAGTTCGCAATAAGAGTGGAGTGTTGCTGATCCTGTTTATAGTTATGATCATCGCTATGTTATTCACCATCTTTAGTTTCATGTTCTTAATGATAAAAGCTGCAAGAAGGGAAATGAGATTGTGTTCTTCACTCATAAAGCAAATGGAAGCTACTCAGCAAGCGGAGAGGAAGAGCATGAACAAGTCTGTTGCTTTTGCCAAGGCAAGCCACGATGTTCGCGCTTCTCTAGCTGGCATTGCTGGTCTGATCGAGTTGTCTTATCAGGAAGTTGTTCGTGGTTCGGAGTTAGAATCTAATTTAAGACAAATGGATGCTTGTTCAAATGACCTATTAGGTAACCAATCAATCTACTTTGCTAAGCTAACTGAGAAATAGCATTGACACATTGTTTGATTACTTTTTCTTTGCATAGGCTTATTAAATTCAATTCTTGATACAAGCAAGATTGAAGCCGGGAAGATGGAACTGGAAGAAGAAGAATTTAATTTGGCACAGCTTGTTGAAGATGTGGTTGACTTGTTTCATCCCGTGGGGATGAAGAAGAACGTTGATGTGATATTGGACCCTCACGATGGCTCCCTCCTCAAATGTTCGCACGTGAAAGGTGACAGAGTAAAATTGAAGCAGATACTATGCAATCTGATAAGTAATGCTGTTAAGTTTACGTCAAAAGGTAATGTATCAGTTCGAGTTTGGGTTGAGAAACCCAGTATAGAAACTTCCATCATTGCTTCTAATCGAAATGGATTTGCAAAACGCTTATGGTGTTTGTTTTCCAAGAAAAGTGAAGCTCCCAGTAACATGACTAGCTCCCAGCCAAATCCAAATTGTATGCAATTTGTGTTTGAAGTTGAGGATACAGGTAAGGGAATTCCAAAAGAATCCCGCAAATCTGTGTTTGAGACTTATGTTCAGGTCAAGGATTCGGCTCTTGGGCAAGGAGGCACTGGCTTGGGGCTTGGAATTGTTCAGTCACTGGTACATACAGACATACATATATGTGTACCCCACTCTGTGACTGATTTTTTTTCCAATGTAGCTTATTGGGTTTCTAATGTAGCCTCCCCTCCATTTGTTTTCCGCAGGTAAGGTTAATGAGTGGAGATATTCAGATTGTTGACAAGGAAAATGAAGAAAACGGGACTTGTTTCAGGTTTAATGTTTCACTCGTTGCTTGTGAGGCAATCAGCGTTCAATCTGGAGGTGATAGTGAATCTGTTGGGCCAAAGATTCAAAGTAATCACAGCTCCTCGAGTCCTACAATGGGCATGCTCTCGCGTAGCCTGAGGCCAGAGGGATCACATGTTGTGCTGCTGATTCAAAATGAAGAGCGCAGAAGGGTGTCGCAGAAATTCATAGAAAGCCTCGGGATAAAAGTGACAGTCATAGAGCAATGGGACATTCTTGGTCCAAGGCTTAAATGGATAAAGCGCAGGCTGACTTTTTCTGCTTCAAAATCTGATATAAGTCCCAGGAGTTTTAATAAATCGCGAAACCCGGGAGGAAAGGACATGCCTTTGAGTTTCATGGATGGAACAGACCAGACGGTATGGCCTATGTTCAAGAAGACTAATTCCGGTTCAAGAGGTGCATTGTCAAATTTGGTATTAATAGTGATCGATGCTAATGCTGGACCCTTTGTGGAGCTATGCAAGGTTGTGGCCGAGTTCAGAAGAGGCTTCCAAAGGGTTTTTTGCAGGGTCGTTTGGCTGGAGAAACCGGGTACGCGTAGCATTCATTTGGAAGACATTGAGGAGGGGTTGGTCGATCCAAATGACATCATCATATCCAAGCCGTTTCATGGCACTCGCCTGTACGAAGTGATGAAACTGTTGCCCGAGTTTGGAGGAGGATTAGCAGCGCAGGGAAGATCAGACAAATCATGGAGAGGAAGTACATCTTCGGAGAACTATAGTCATATGAGGGTTCGGTCTGAGGATTTACAATCTCACATGTGCCCCCCAACAACCCCAGTGTCGACTCCAACCATATCGAGAGACTCTCTGAGTCAGGAGTTCTCATTCGCAAGGTCGGAGATACATGAAGCTGGGAGCTCGAGGCCTTTGAGCGGGAAGAGGATCTTGATTGCTGAGGACAATGCAGTGTTGCTCAAGTTGGCTAAGAAAAGTGTGAGACAGCTTGGCGCGAGTGTTGAGAGCTGTGTAAATGGTAGGGAAGCAGTGGAACTGGTATGCGATGGATTGCTCGAGCATGGAGCCTCTCGGCTTCTTCCTTATGACTACATATTGATGGACTGCCAGGTATTACATATATTTATAAACATGACCTTGTTAGAGAGATGATTAGGTTTTTGGTTTATTGATTTTAATGTAATGCAGATGCCGGAAATGGATGGTAAGGAGGCCACAAGAGAGATAAGAGAGGTGGAGAAGCAGTATGGAGTTCATATACCTATAATTGCAGTGACGGCCCATGCGCAAGGATCAGAAGAGACGAGGGAAGCCATTGAAGCTGGAATGGATGTTTATATATGCAAACCCTTGAAATCACACCATCTGCTTGAAGCAATCCGCTACATTACATCCACAACAAATCAAGATACGTTAATTTAGAATACTTTACTTTCATAGACAGTGATATTTTCCTTTATGTGATGTACTATGCCTATGCATACCACAAAGTTTTTTAATTCTTTATTAAGTGTGAATGGGTTTTCGTTTTGAATACTATTTATTATAAGTTACTTCTACAAACTACCTTTTTAGGTGTCTGGCTTTTATTGGTAAAAGAAGTTGCATTCCCTGCTATTCAACTGGAAAACCTTTACGTCATGAGCAAATGGAGATCTCAATCTCACAAATTTATTATTCAAACGTTTGGTTTGCAATACAACAAATTTGGACAAATCAAAAGCATGTAAACAACACTTCATTCAATGAGCTCATTTGATCATAATAAAGATACCCAACAACAATTCGTAAGAACTGGTGAGACTTGGAAGATCGATCACGAGCAAGTTGGTTTCAATTCCATCGTGCTTTCCTATCTTTGAATGCACTAATTTGTCCAAGATGGCGGATTAAGGCAACGCTCTGCAGAAACAACGGTTGCCTACAGAACAAAAGAAGCAGACCGCTGTTCATTTGTGATCACGTGACGAAACACTTGTATCCCGTTATTTTCTAACTAAAGTTTTGTTCAAGAAAAGAAAAGGTTAAATTCTGACAGTGAAATGATCACAGAAGGTTCAAAATCTAGTCTAAGAACTTGAAAAACACCAATGCCTTTCTCCTTTACCTCATCAAGCAGGACATCAATGCAGCTTCATCTTCAAGAGCTTCCCTTGATGGGGTGTCCCCAGGAACTGAACTGAGTACCCAACTGAATTTGCTAGAAACCACACTGGTTAAGGGTCCAGTCAGACAAATTCCAAAAAACTTGACACAAAGTTTTACTATTGTGGTTAGAACAGACTCCTGCAATTGGCAATCAATTCCACTTCAAAATTTTCGAGTGACAATGCAGCAATATCAAAAAAAAAAGTTTCCACCAAAAAAACAAGGACTAATACCTGAATAGTTTCAACTTTAGTAAAAACTTGAACTTTCTGTTTAAACAATTTTGCCAGATGGGTTTCTAAAATCTGGCTCCTGGCTTTATGGGTATTTGACTTGCTCAGTCTATCATCCCTCAATGGATTGCTAAGTGAAGATGTCGTGAGTCCATGTTGCAAAGAAGCCCTTGAGGTAAAGTCTGCTTCAATTCATTTCCTATAGCTTCTAACTGAGGAAAGAGAGACAAGGAAAAGTTAATATCCTTCATCTTCTCTTTCAAATAATTGTATGTACATGAATCATATTTTCAAATCAATACTATGAAAGAAGTGGCTTCCCATTTCATTTTAATAAATTTGTATGCTTTGCCGATCAAAAATTGATGATATTATGAAAGAAGTGAAGTCTAGTAAACTAGCACGGTAATATTCATTGCCATATCAACTGCAGGATTTGTAAGATGATAGCCTTGTAATATCACAAATTCACTAACCTCTCGAATCAATAAATCAACAAACATGTGGACTTCTCTGGGTTCTTTGTGCTGTAAAACAAGTGATCAAATTCTCTGAGTTCGCATGTTAATATACTGAAGAGAAGTAACTATAATCAGATTCTACTCACAGATTCAGATATCAAGAAATACTCATATTGCTCCAAAAGAAAAACTAGCTATGGAAACATAACTTCTATTTGACTTATTATGAAGGAATAGAATTTCCAGGAGCAACATTATACAAAAGTGACATAGATTGACCAAAAGGACAATCCATATATGGGCAGAAAAACTCCAAATTCAATTTGCAGAGGCTAGAACTCAATGCCATACACATTCCATCAAAGGTTTTGGCAGAAGTGTTCACTTTTATGTGAGATGATATATTAATAGGATCTTTCAATGTACTAGCAGGATAAATCACATTGTTCAGCACAGAGCAGACCGTTTTGTGTTGATAAAAGGTAAACCAAATCTAAATTTCCAAGCAGTGGCATATGCCTAATTGGCAATTGCCTATTGCCTATATCCAACCGGAACAAATTGAGAATCTTTCATAATGAGTTTGAATTGGTTTGAAATATCAGTCAACAGATAAATCAGCATTACCAAAGTAATCATTCCCCACAAACCAAGAATGTAAGAAGGATTTAAATCATACAAGATGCAGAAACTTTTCACCAGCTGTCAGTATATTCGACAAATTTCTCCAGGAACAAAGGCAGGTCCATTTTCATAGCCTCGAACACCACCGCCAGAAAAGGAAGCAGCAATTTCCTGAAAAAGAATACTTAGGTTATCGAAAGAGCTATAACTATGAAATTCTCACAGGAATGCCACTTAAATTATCAAGCAACTCCTTGCCTCGGCAATTCTCGGGATGGTTGTTCGACAAAGACTGAAACTTGAGCCAGTACCAGAACCAGTCCTAGGAGAACTTTGTCAGCTTGTGTTACATTGACACATGCTGAATTATTAATTCCCGAAAGAACCAGGAAGTGATCATTAAGTTCCCTGAAGAAGTCTTGAAATCCTTCTTGAACCCAATGAGCAATCACGTCTCTCAATTTGTTTAGTCTAGATTGTCATCAAGAAGCCGACGGAAATTCTATAGTGGACAATAGAACAAGAGAGATAAATCAAGTAAGCAAATGTACCTTAAACTTTAAACCTTAAATAAAATTAGAAATTGTACTCAGCTATGACGAATATATTAGAATATATCTAAGAATGACAAGTTTTTTCGAAAAACAAATCAAGTAGCTGCAAATGAAGTACATTGTGAGAATAACATGTATACACACAGGTAAAATTTTGACTAGTCATGTTACCAGTAAGACATGCATGCTGCCTTGAAAGACTGCTGTTTTGCTGGCATCCAAGCAACCTGCAAATGATATTCTTCTTCTACTCCCTCTCGTCTAGTACTCACTTTTGTAATGGCATCTGTAGTTTAATTTTTTTTAAAAAGATACTATTCTGGCTGGACTATCCTCTCTGTTCTTCATTTACTTTGTATCAGACTGGAGTTCTTTAAATCCGTAGAGTAACAAGTAGTTGAGATATCATGCAAAAGATGAGACAATGTACCAGCAACATCTTGTTTCAGAGCAACCTGTGCAGCCTGAAATCTCAAAGGGCTAATCAGTATATGAAACAAGATCATTCAACGGGAATAAGAGGATTATAAGCCAATCTCAATGATATGTCAGAGAAAATTGGAGAAACTTTTTTGCAAAGGTACAAGAAATTTCATAGGAACAAAGACTACTAGTAAACCTATGTAACTCAAGTATCATCTGATGCATGTGTAATCACAGTCACTAAGATTACTGGCCTCCAAATATTCCTCAAATTTAATTACTTTCATTTTTTTTTGCTATTATATAATCTTTATATGTACTTCAGACATTTTACAGGTTAGTTTGCACTCTGTATGTTTAATTACTATAATTAGTTAGTACCCAAAAAAACAGTCAAAGGATTGATGAAAAAGAATTTCTGAGTCAAGGACTGGATAATTAATATTTGAAGTCATATTCAGGGAATTGGTTTGCAGTACTTGCTAAGAATGGTCAGTAGATCTGTGGAAGAATGTGATTCTATTTGTACAGGCGAGTGGTTTCAAAGTGCCTAAAGGAGTAAGCAACAATTTAATTTCATGAGAAATTTTTACCATAGTTTTAATCAATTCATTCGAGAAGAAATCATCAACTACTGTAAACAGTTTCAAATGATCAAGATACTCTCATACTTTGTAACCAAAGTCATGCACAAGTTTGATTAGCTATATTTCTGAATTGGTAAATATTACTTGATATGCACGGATAGCCTCTGCAAACTCATGAATAGAAGCCTAAGACCCAGAAATCTTCTAATGAATATTTCATCATTATCTGATAAGTGATTTAAGTAGTGAGAAAGTACAAAGTACATTTTTTTTATAAGCTGAGGAATTTTATTGCACCAAAAAGAAAATACAATAAGAAGAAAGAAAAGGCATAACAACAAAAAACTACCCAGACCACACTAGGGTGCCAACCCTGAAGAAAACCAAAAGGGCAAAAGAGACTAAAAGAGTAGTACAAAGTACACGTAACTGAAAGAAGCAACTTGGATTGTAAAAAGTGATAACAACTGGTAGAAAAATGGTTGAAAAATTGTCTACAGAATATTATCAATATATGTAACAAACAACAATATATTTTATAGGTAAGTCACTATCTTTATCCTCCCTGCAAGCAATGTCCCTGTTAGTTTTTAAAAATAAAATGTTCGCCTCAAATGGCCAACTAAGTTTGGCCAGAGTTTAGAACTTATTTTCCATGAGCAAAATTGGTTTTATATTTGCGCAATGATGGGCGTAAAAAGGAAGTAGTAAACCAGCCAGTCAAAGACAATCTACTTCTTTTGTTCTTACATCATGAGCAGGAGAGACCGAGACAGAAACTTTTACAGAAGGATCATCACAATCTACAGAAGCATTGCTCATTTCTCCAGATGTGAGCTCAAGGTTTGTAAGGAATTGTTCTAACTTTTGCAGAAGATTTGTCTTCAAGTTGTCAACCTACCAAACACATACTACAAGACAGTGAAGCAGGATAACACACAAGTGATCCAGGAAGTTATGTAAATAACTTAAGCTTGAATGAAAAATATCCCATATTTGTGCAGCATATACTACAAACTGTAAGCATGATAAATTCCTAAATAGTGGAATTTTTCATCTTTTTTACCCGCATAGTTTTAAACCAAATTGTTGATGATGTAATTCTACAATGATATATTAAGTTGTTTAAAAAAAATTAATGTACCTAACAGCTAACAAAGTAATCTGACCCAAGGGTATACTATGAAGCATCACAGCCTCAGCTCTTGCTTGTATGGATTCCGAGTCTGAGAATAACTTTTCCTGGACATAAATTTATAGGCAATACATGAGAGAAAAATATGGATAGCAATGTCATAAATGAAATGCAATAAGCTACACACCAAGTCATTGCAAATTTGCATCAACTATTTCATGACATGTCCTACAGAATGAAAAAAGACAGTCTCCACAAAATGTCTAGTCATAACAAAAGATCGCCAATTAATAGGCCAAAAGTTCAACAGGCTAAGAAGTCACAGTTTTCTGCCATTGCCACACATTGTGAATGAAGGGAATCCTATCCACATTGTTTGCACCTTAAACTTGGGTCTACATCAATAACGTTGGAAATATCTCGCTCCAAAGACTGAGCCCGCTATCTAGTATTGATAGCAGATGTTCTCATAATGGATTTCATAGAATCTCATAATACATCCCACTTCTTGTAGCTTACTGATTTACAGTACAGATGGGAGTATTCAAATAAATGATGGCCACATATGACATATAATATCACTCGTATATATGGAACATCAACACATTTGCAGAAATGTTAACCAAGGGTGATGAGAGGAGAAAAGGAAGAAAGAATTAGTATAGTTGCATTTTTTTGTGATTGTAGCTACTGCTTCTTCTGATGCTCGTTTACAATCCTGGAATGAAGAGTCTCCATATTCCTAGGGAAAGACAGAATGCAGAAGCATTTTACTTTCATAGGATGACAGACACCAAATAAAATCATACCCCAATCAAAATAAAAGGAGATTAGCAGAAAGATCCGTCTGGGTGAGAACAGAAGTAATTCAAAGAGGCTTCGGCCTCTTTGAATTGGCATTGCTCCAGTATTATATCTGATTGCATCGGCATAGGCTTTGGCCTTGATGCATTTTTCAAGTATAGTGGGTAGATCGTATATGAACTACACTTTAATACAGAAGATGAAATGTGTTCATTCATGCAGTTACCAGAAATCAATCACTCATATAAAGTATTGGAGATGAAGTATGATTATTTTGATTAGCTTATCAGTTTAACTATATTGGGAACCAGATAATTAAGAAGTGATATGAATTTGTAATACAATTAGACCGTGATAGATAATATTTATATTTTGATAGAAAAATATTGGATTGTAATATTAATGTATTTTTATATGAAAAAGAGGCTGATTGGGCCAAGTGAGCTACACAACAAGGGGGCAGCTCTCTCCCTTCCACTAACCCCTCCCCACCCACACCTGCACCCAATAACATTTGAGCCCACAACCTCAACTACAGAGATGTGATGATTGAACGATTGTAATTTAATATTTGCTATAAAGTGGAAAATGTAAAATTCCACTTGGCATGCTCTTTGTTTAACCAACATAAAATCAGCACTACTCATTCTGTACAAATGCAAGTCTATTGGAAGATCATTTAAATAAAAGTTATTCCAGGACGTGGTAACATAACGATTTTATTCTTAATCTGTCATGTGTAAAATTGCTAACTCCTTAGTATGTACAGTGGATGCATTTGCCGCATTTCCATCCCTACCCAAGTGTGTCATGGAACTGCAGATAATAGGACCAACACAAATTATATACCTGAACTTTACTCAGAAGGTTCCGCTTGTGATGCAATTTCTCCACATGTTCTCTCTTTTGAAAAAGAGAAGTGTTCACGCCATCACTTCTGGATTGAACTGACATTATCTGCAACAGCGGATGAAAGTAAATGTGACTCTTGAAGATACTCTTAAAAGTTCTCTCTCACATTGAAACCAGAAATTTGTGGTGAAAAATGTGTGCGCAGTGCGCAAACCTCGAGAAGAAATTTGACTTCTGGACCTGCATATTTAAGGCCGTGCGTATGGGATCAAATGTTCTGACGTTGGCTTCAAGACAACTATTGTCCAATTCGCATCTGGACACTGAGCAAAAAATTCAGTATATGAAGAAAACAGAACAATTACACCATAATGCAATTGCACACCATGTTTTCATTAAGGTTGTCTTGGTTTATTCATACCAACAATATTAAAGGTTTTTGCATAAGCATTTCAGCATGGATTTTAACAACTTGTTCCCTCTCCTGCTCCATAAATCTAAATTGTTTGGGCAGAAAAAATCTTTTACACTCGTCCATGTCTGCTCAATTTATGAACAGAGCATACTACATTTGAGCTTCATGCACCAAGGGGATATCATTTCTGAGGCAAAATTAACGATTGATCCTACAGACTCCAGCTCAATTCAAAATCTAACAGCAAATATCATATAGAAATTATTTTCTAATCGATTTGTACACACAGCGTACCAGGAGGTCGATGCACAGATCAGGATCGAAGGAGTTGGTATTGGCGGATCTGGTGAATACAAGCTTCATCGCAGATCTCTCATTCTCTTCGTTTTAACCTGACGGTCTTAGCAACGCTCTCTGCGGAATCAGAATCGAGATTTGATTTGGGAGTGTCAGAAGAATTGCAATTGTGGGAAACGCTGCTGCATACTGCATTTAGATCCTAATTTGCTTCTTCTTTCTATAAGCAAAGAAAATTAAATTAACCAATTTTGCATAGCGAACATGTAAACAACTGATTAAATCAATCTAAACACTTGATTAAAAAAAAACGTGTCTAATACAATATTTAAGTTTAGTTTTATGTAATTATCTCTTATGCATACAATAGATGACTCAAGTTTTAGCAAAAACGAAGCTTGACTTTACTTACTTTGTGCCACGTTTATTATAGTCGTCGTGCGGCTAAATATCTTAATTTACTTTTGACTTGTCAAATATAAATGTCTTTTTTTATGTCCATGGTTGACACTAATTAAATTGATTTTGGTGTTCGAGGAGACACCGCAACGATTTGAGCTTCACACTATTAACGAAGAAGTCTGAGTTTAATATATGATGTAATTCAAAAAAATTAAATTGATTGTGAATTTTTATTTATTTGATTTTGTTTGGCATCTCCATGTCTAACTTTTATATCATAAACAAATAAATAAATAGAAGTTAATTTGTGATCGAAAAACACGGCTCTCCAGATTGAGAAGCTCGTTGCTTTTCCATTTTTTAAATTTTTAATTATTTGGTATGAGAAATGACAATTATGTCATTTATTTTAATTTTAGATTAGTGCATAATTGTCATTTCACAATAAATTAATATTTGATTTTTTTTTATTTTATATGAGGTGTATTATTTTCATTTATTGAAAACACTAACCAAATGTGCTAAAATTTTTATGGAGTGTAGCAAAGTGAAAAAATTAAATAGTTAAAACACCACACAAGCTATAATGAAAGTTATGTACAGAGAAAATAATTGATATTTAGATGTACTAAACTAAAGTGTCATTTTTTAAATAATTTTGTGTAAATCTCATATCCTTACTTGCCTAATAGAGAGATTGAATTCCTATAGAGCTTTGAAACCCATGCCACCGGACTCTCTATGCTTGTTCAATAGTTTCCACCGTTTCCAAATTAGCATGGACTCGAATCCCGACTCCAACCACTAGAATTTGACAAATACACGTTCAATATCATGGATAATACCATCCAGCAACAAAAAATAACATGGTGTATGCGGGAAGAGCTTACAAAACCGACTTTAGCATGATCTCCTACCCAGCTAGGGACAAAAACTTGCCTTCCCATCTACAGGTACAGCTGAGAATCTGATATTTGATCTAAGAGTGTTCCCTTTGTTCCTTCTGATTATATTGGGGAGACCTAAATACGTAAAACTCTCCCTAACGTCTCTAAAATCGAGCACCTCCACAATTCGACCTCTGATGGCAGGTGATGTATCTGAGCTAAAGAAAAGTGAAGATTTAGCTGCATTGACACTTTGACTCAAAGTTCGACCATATACATCAAACGCTTGCTTAAGGGATACAACCTCCATCTCAGTAGCCCGACTATAGAGGTAACTGTCATCTGTAAAGAAGAGATGAGATATCGACGACGCACAGTGCCACCATACATCCAAGGAACTTTTGAAGTAAAGCTGAGAAACCCTCCGCACCTCCGCACAAACAATAAACAACAGAAGAAAGTGGCTCGTCTTGTCGAACACCCCTTGACGACTTTTGAAGTTGCATTGAGTATCCACAAGAGGAAACCGTGAAAGAAAATGTGGTAATACAAGCATGCATTAGCTCCACCCACTAATCAAAAGAACCCCAATTGCCTAAACATAGAGTCAATAAAAGATCATTTTAATCGGTCATATTCTTTACTCATATCGATTTTCAAAGTTGTACATCCCACACTACTCCTCCTCTTCCTCCGCATGAAATGTTACGTTTCAAAAGACAAATTTTTTTTATCAGGAATCATCCTACTTAGAATAAAGGCACTCTCTAACGAAAAAATAATTGTATGCAAGATAGAGCCAAATATGAATGTTATCAACTTTGCAATGATTTTATAAGCAATGTTACAGAAGGAAATGGGTCGGAGATCGGTCACACCCTCTAGTCACTCAATTTTTATTTAACACATGCGTACTCACTACATGTATCCTTAATTTTTTTTTTGAGAAAATATGTCTCATTATTTAATCCACAAACTTTACTTTTTGGACAGTTGAATAAATCATATATTCATCACACTTTATACAATGAATTAAGGTTAGTTTGATTTTCTAAAAAAAAAAGGTTAGTTTGATAGTTAGCGATAAATTAAAAGGCACATGTTTACCGTGTGCCTTAAGAAGTAAACCTTTCCATCAATTTTAATATAATGATGTAAAATAGTTAAAGGTCGTGACATACAACAAAACAAAATTTACTTCTAAAACTTGCAAAAAAAAAATCTAATTTGGGTCGTTAGGTTATACAATTTCCTCTATATCAATTTGTGGTACTCGTATGAGATGAGTTAATGCTTATTTTGTTGGTCTAGAGATGAGTAGTGTTTGCACTGTCGTCCTCGAGACGAGAAGACGAGGAGCTGTTTGCATCGTCAATTCTGAGACAATAATCTGTTTGTACAGTCAATGTGGAGACAATTGTTAGTTCCTATACGATTTTCGTTTGCACCACTAGTCATAAGTCGATTCGCTATTTACAACATTGACTTCAAGACGAGTTTTTGATTGAGTTTTAGAATTTGTTTGTGCAAGTTAAGCATTCTCAATATTCATACTCCAAAGCAAAAGAATTTTTAGCATTAATAAAATTAAAATAAACAATCATAATTTATTTCATTCAATTTACTTATAGTTCATTTTCATATTATAAATAAAATGGGTTAATTCATAATATGTTTTTTTAAGAAATAGTAATCTATAGTCTGAGTTATTTAATACATTCAAACAAGAAATTAAAAAAATCACCAATACATATCAAAATTCAAAATATGTTGTTTTCTTAATTTGTTATTTTTTTTTGAAGGAAAATCGAATTTTATTTAGATACTAGCAACTAACTCGGCATCAAGTCGGACAACTGAAGTAACAGTTGGTGGACAGACCCCACATCATAATTCCAGCTACTGTTACCAATTTGTGAGCCACTTTATTACAAGATCGACCAGCAAAATGTAAAGAGAATTCTCTCTCGCGACTAATTACACATAAAATCTTAATTACTATTTTTTTTATAGAAAATAATTAAACTTCATTAATTCAAACAACTCTAATTCAATGAATGAAAAAGATACAAAAGACAAAAGATATGGTATCAATTATTTCCAATTAGAAATTCTACAAACCAATGAAACTAGTTCAAAGTTTTTAAATTCTATTTTGAACTATTTTTTTAAGATAAAACGAATTTTATTAATTAAATAACAACTAATCCAGCATTAAGCCGGACAGCTGAAGCTACAGATGGTGGGACAGACCCCTCACCATAATCTAAGCTACTGTTAGTTAAAACAAGTTTTGCCAATTCGTGAGCCATTTGATTATGAGCAAAACACATAACACATGTTACGAGTACGACAGTGGATAGTGCGCAACGCCATTCACTAATGATTCCTCCAACGTTGTTCAGCTCGACCCGTTTAGCATCATGTAGAGCCACAGCCTCCACCTCATACAAGTGGAGAAATCCCGTTATCATGTTACAGAAAGCTTTACACAGGCATCCATGATAACCCCGGAGACCAATCGACTCGAACCAGTTAGCATCATGCAGAGCC
>JAYMTP010000334.1:0-36617 GCA_036897365.1 Geranium brycei | reverse complement strand
AAAAGCTTGGCTCGTTTACAGCCCTACATATAAGCAAGATTGTGGAACTCAGATCAGGGGGTATATCGGCCAACTGACAAAAAATAATATTTGACAAACTCGAGAAGATCGCGGAAAGATCGTAGGAAGATTGTGGCAAAATGTGTTATGTAATAATTAAATATATATAAACTCATATTTATTATTTATTAAAGACAAAATGTTGATATCTAATTGTTTTTAATTCCAAACTTGTCAATAATCGCTATTTTCTCTTTTACAAATTAAATCACAATTTACAGCACAATATAAAATAGTTATTAAGTTAGATATTCTTATTATCAATTCCAATTTGCAACACAAGTCAATCACTTACAAAATAAATTCATTCACTTAAAACAATGAACACATGTTTAATCTTCAACAAAATTAGCTCAAAACGCCACAGTGCCATGGCGTGGTGCCCATGTGATTTTCGACGTCATGGCGGCTGCCATTTACAACACGGCCAATACCTATTTCGGCGCCATGGCGACGTTAATGGAGTTTTGCGGGTTACATTGCTGAGAAAAAAAATACTGATGATCCACTTAAATTTTAATGCACATGCAAAAGTATAGTCCTATTATAATCCACGTGTAAGAGGTACAAGGCATGTTTTTCGGTGAGTCAACTTAAACCACTGCCTATTTCAAAAAGTTGAGTGGTTGTAACATTGTAAGCCCAAAGAACTAATAGATAATGATTATGAGTTAATTTCCCCAAACCGGACAAATCCTCCGGTTCACTAAACCGGTTCTCACGTCAAGCACAATCCTAATAATGTGGGCCAGGCCCGGGTCCAAATTATAGTGCCACCAAACAATGAACTAAGAACCAATGTAGGAACAAAAACAAGTTCATGTGTCATCCGAGTATCAGAGTCCCCTGTTTTGTCCATTAACAGAGCTTCACGTGAATGCAACAGAACTCAGATTCACGTCAAAAACAAATATCAAGTACTTCCATGACCACTCACAATCACAAAAACAAAACAATAAAATTAAGTATTTTACCAAATTAAAAATCCATAATACAGACAACACGATACAGCCAACAATGGCAAATAATTTAATTCAAATTTCCGAACCCAATAAATAAATTTATTTCCTTCGCCATCGTCTTCTTCAGTATCTACACGTCTCTGTCTCTCTTGCACTCCGGCGGCATTGCAGCGTACCTGGTCCGGTCGGTGCAGTAGTTGTAGATGGTCCATTTCTGGCGGACCCACTTGAGCCTCCGGTACTGGAACGCGTCGAGGTCCTGGAAATCCTTCTGGTCCCACCACCTCTTCCCCTGAGTGGCGCAGAACTTGGCCTGCACCGAGGCCTCGCACCCGTCAATGTGGAAGCTCTTGTAGGACGCCACGAACGGCCCTTTCGACCAGTCCGTCTTCTCGAGCCCGCCCCGGGTCGCCCAGTCGTCCGCGTTCCAGAGGCTCGAGTAGATCTTCATCGGCTGGTCGAACGGGAACTTCACTCCCAGGTCTTTGCAGTTCTTGAACACTCGGATTGGTATGTTGTCCACCAAGAACCTGTCATTGCAATGGGAAAAACAGTCTCTGTGTTATTAGTGAGCCTCTCCTATTGAAAATATATGATTTAAGAGTCCGGTTTGAATAACTATTCGAACCCTTTACTTATATGATCTGGATTTTAAGTGTGTTGAGCTCAATAGTAAAGTTAAGATTTTTATTATTCTAAGGGTGGCAAAAAGTGTTTTAAGGAAAATAATTGTATTAAGACACTGTTGTTCCCGTATCATTAATCCCCACTTACCTAAAATCTCACGTTAATAAAGTTTAAACTGTCATTTAAACCTGTAAATAAATTTACATTATTCAAACTGGTTAAAGAAAATATGTAATTTAGGATATGAACTTAAATAATAAGTCATACTTTTATTTATAAACTTTTGATTTTAAACGGGTGGGACTTTAACTTTTTCTTGGCCCCTCACAATCCATAAAGTTTCGATTTTTTCCTTTTAGGACAACCAACAAAGTGTTTAAGGAAGAAAAAACAACAGGAAAGGTTAGTGAGCAACTAAAGACTTGTGAGTAAGACATTGTTGTCAACGATAAGGAACCAGAGGTGTGTGAGCTGGATCATGTTTTGAGCATAAAGATATGATTTTGATGTTGATAGGAGTGTTTACTGTTGTGTTCGAGACATGAACATGAACAAACTAAAAAGACCCACCACAAAACACTGCTTGATTTGCTATTTCTTTTTAGCACATAACAGTTTCAAGACCAATAATGCTTGAAAATCCAGCTTGTTTGGGACCATAATCAGAAGCTATGAGGAAAAGGAAAAGTTTCAGTTATGGCATTGATTGTGGGTTAAATTGAATTTATGTGAGCTTTCAAAATGGCTGGTTTAGAGTAGTTGGGTTGGTGATGGGTTGTTCTTGTTACTTGAAATAAAATCAATGGAAATGGATTGAGGTAAAGAAGAGCTTACACAATCTGATATAAATTCCAGAGAACTGAGTAGGAGTGGTAGGCCTTGGTTGGGTCAAACCAGAGGTAAATCCTATGTTCTCTGTCTCCTTTACCACCAGTGAACACATTTGTTTGGAGAATATAAGGCTGTCCTGTCCTGTTCCCCAAGAACTCAAAATCTATCTCATCATGCTCTGAGTTTTGAGATGATAACTGCATTTCAAGGTTTCAAACACATCAAAACCAACTCAAAAACAAAACAAAATTGCTTTTCTTTATTTTTTCTGAAATGGGTATTTGTATGTATATACTTACATAGAAGGCAGTGACAGTGCCAGCAGAATCACCAGCAACAAGCTTGATCTGCATGCTGAAGTGTCCAAACAAGTAGGAGCCTTTGGACTGAAAGCCAGTTCCTTCAACAAAAATTAAACCAAAATTTTAAAAGCAAGTCTTTTATAACCCAAACCAATCAAGAAGACAGAAAATGAGTGATCTTTAGTTACCAGTGTAATTATCAAGGAGGAGCTGAATCTCATTTCCTCCATTGAAGTACTTGATGTGATCAAAAGCCCAAGTGGGCACATAGTTTCTTCCGAATGGGACATCCACAGGCTTCTTTGGGGCTGTGCCCATTGTCCCAGAAGCCATGAACAGAACAAAACCCACAAACACAGTCCACAGCTGTGTGGTAGCCATTTTTTCCAGTTTCCTGCAAGATACAACAAAAATGAGCAAGACCCAGAAACGAGTTCATCAAGAAACCCACAATCAACATAAAGAGATCCAAACTTTTTTCAGTTTCCTGCAACATACAGCAAAAATGAGCAAGACCCAGAAACAGGTTCATCAAGAAACCTGCAATCAACAAGAAAAGATCCAAACTTTTTTCAGTTTTGGTTCTTGTTGCTTACCAAGAACAGAGGCTGAAGATGGAGAAGGAGAGAGATGGTGGGATATGCGGAGAAGCGAGGAGGGTATAAGTAGTGGTTTGAGGGTTAGGTTTTTTTGAACTCAAAGCGCGTAATCGTTAATTTGATGAAAATGGGTAATTATTATTTAGTTGCTGGTGACAACTTAAAAGATAACGTTGGGTCTGGTCTGGTCCGGGTCTTCTTGGACCTTCTGGGAAGGATCAACAAGGATAAAACAAAGGAATGTGCTTGAATTGGAACATGTAACACAACATTTTTTAATCAAGATTTTAATAATATTAGTTTTTCCTAGCATACATATGTAGATAATTTCAAGGTGTCACTATCATATAATTATAATCGAGTTTAAAAATTAATTTAACCCACTGAATTTTATTATTTTATTTTACTTGATCAATTGTTTCAGAAAATTTAAAAGTTGTTCAATCAATTACCTTAGCCATTAAATATATAAAATAAATTACAGAGATTAAAACGTATTACTAATAATAAATTCAATCAATATCAAAAAAAATTATCAAAATTATATATTTTAGATCTGTAGGATTTAATGTCGGGCTTATATTTTTTTAATTCAACTACTGATATAAGTTATTAGTTGTTGTATACACATATTAAAAATAGATGAATCAATGATTCATCAAACATAATTGCTAATTTGTTTAGTATGGGTGAACGACCAAACATAACCAAATAACAGATTTGAAATACTTATCAACTCTCTCTAAACATGATTTACATACTTAAGACATAACATGTTGCATATGTTAGATTATAGGTAATTGTGAAGTGGTCGGCAAGGTGTGTTGTTTTGTTGCGGCAGAGACGCAATGAGAGCAGTGCAGAACCTGCGAGAGGTCTGAGGAAAAAGAAGAGAAAATGGGCCATACCATGTTTTTGGATTGGCCATGAACCATAGTTGTGGCTCACTGCTTCCTTCTTTCAAGGACCTCTCTCTTCATCATATATTTTATTGCAAATTTTGTCTTTTTTCTCATGGTTTTATGAACCTGACCATCATCAATCTTTTCTGGTACAACTCTCCTTTAACAATATTTGGATTCAGAAGGAAGGCCACAGCTGCACCACATCTTCCTCATGTTTAAGTCTGCAGCTGTAAATTTTGAAGGCCATTAATGGCAGCTACTTGTTTGTAATGATTACATCACTGTTTTGGAAATTAAAGGAACAATGTTTGAAAATAGTATTTAAAGATTTGTTAGGATTGAGGAAAATTTGTTCGGTGTGTAAAAATTAAGATGATAGCCTTGAAATATGACTTTAATTAAGATTGAACTAATTGTGACGGTGTTTTAAAAATCTTCGACTTATCCGATTTATTTTTTGATTAGTTCTCAAAAGGCTCTCTCCATCTGACTAGTGTCTAGTGTTTTTATAATACTACTTATGACTAGGATTAAGAGAGATTGAAGTATGTCTCCGATAAAATGATGCGGTTAATGAGTTAGGGTCCGAAGGGAAGGAGCGAAGTGGTCGGTGTTCGGATTTTGATATTGAAGTTTGGACAGTATACTAGGTTAGCGTTTAATATTTTTCTTTTGTCATCAGGTTCTTGTTATAAAATCACAAATACTACCTATGTGATATAGCCGAATTTACTTAATGATTATATATATATGTTGATTCTCAATGATAATTCTTTTCTTTTGTGTGTGAACATACAAAATATTGTTGGCTAGCCTTGTAAATTTTTAATGTTATAATTGATCCTAATAATTTATTTAATTATGTATTTTAATTTTTTTCGTCAAATCAAAAGAGTTTATTAGTATATATGGAACAATGATATTTTTGATATATAACTTAAAGTATTATAGATATTATATTCGATCAAATACTGTGAGGATTTTTTATAAATATATTATGAAGAAATGATTAATATTGGAGTTGAAAGCAAGATAGTTAGAGAAGTATTAATTGGTTCATGTGATGTAGTTAGGTATTATTAGTTAGTTTACATCTAATTCCTTATTAGAAAGTCCAAAAAAAAACAAGCCAACCAAACACAATCAAATATAGAAGATATTGGAAATTATATTCACTAAATAGAAAATCTTAATAATGATTGATTCATGTTTTCTGTGTAATTTGTTCATGTGATAGAGTTGTTCCCTCAGAAATAATATTAACACTAATGTGGGGTTGGGCTTGATTGATTCAGACAGAAAGAGAAGCTGTGATTGGCATGTGAATGTGCATTGTTGGCCAACCAATCAACACCTTAAAACCTTAACACATGTAATCTTAATTAAGGTTTATGTATTGATAACCTCTACAACTGTACTAAATAAAATTTATGCTGATAAAATTAATCTCTCTTAAAATAATAATACTATTAGATTGGATTGCATCTGCTAAATTCATTTTGGGACATAGGTTACTATTTTTGTAGTTGTTAATGTTAATAATTATAATTTGTTATTACTATTTTTCAAATTAAATCATTTTAGATTAAAGGCATATTGGAGTGGTTCTGTCTTTTTCTAAATAAATACTCTAAACATTTCAGTAACTTATATCTATAAGGAGCGCAATGAAACAATTAACGCTCTTATCAGTTATAGAGCTCAAAATTTGCGTTCATTGATGGTCTTTACATACTTCGTTTATTAATTCATATGAGGATGATATATGTTTGAGAGATAACTTGCATTTATTTTAGCTCTCTACTTTTTTGTTAGTGTTTTTGCAAACATTTTTGTTTTATCAATTATATTTTTGTGTATCTACTTGAAATTTAAGTATTTAACGAGCCTCACTAGCCCGCTTACTTCAAAACACATAAACAATTTATATCAGATGCATCTTACTAAACTACTATTAATAATTATTATGTCTCAATTGTCAACTCAAGTGTAATGAACACAAATTACCAACATTACTTGTAGAAGTGAGCCACCACTCTGGCACTCCCAAACTCATCAGAAACACCTTATAAATTAAATGGGTATTTATTGGATTTAACTTTTTAAGCTCTGTGTAGGAAATATATATTTAAATTTGATGAAGTTTGATTGTCTAACCTTCATTTGGGATCAATAAAAAGTATTAAGGATCATATAATGGATTTTAAGAATTTCATCATTTTTCATCATACTGATGTATCAATAGAATTATAAATAATGACATTTTGTTACACCTAGCTATTCTGAAACGACACTTTTTTACCTTAACTAATTTCTTTTTTTTTTTAGTACTCTGTCAAATTTTTTGTGACAATCTACCTTTAAAATACCTAAACTACCCATGATTTAAGAAATCATAATTAAACCGATTCAATTTGGTTTATCTATAGTTCAATTTTTTATATATTTAAGATGCAATTATAATTATACCCCCAAATCTAAAATCAAAGTTAAAGAATAATAGTCATTTCAAAACCAATGGTGAAATGGTTATTTTTCCCTTTTCCTTCAACCTCTCTTCTCACCCTATCTCTCTTCTTCAACCTCACCATGGTTGAGATTCACTCTCTGCTCCGCCGCACCACCACCACAACCACCACCGCTAGGAATCGGACCCAAGAGGTTGGACGATCCATGTGCATTTACCACCTCTACTGGTGAATTGTTTAGGGATAAGTACAACATGTCCGCCGTCTTCTTCACCGGTTTCATCCAATTCGACATGCTCGCCTTAAGTCCTCATCTCTTCCCCTCCGTCGCTCCAATTCTCATCTACCCGCAAGGAAGAGGTCATTAGTGTGGCTAACAAATCAATTTCACGCCCACCATCTCCTCCATCTGGGTGCAAAAGGAAAGATGGGTTTGAACCCATGAAAATCGGCTATGGACACGAGCTTCAACAATAAGGGTTCGAGAAATTAGGGATCGGAAACATCCATAAACTAAAATTGATTTAGGTAAAATTTGGATTCGAAATCGAAAACGATAATTTCAATAAGCTCGATTTCTTCGGAGAAGGTCAAATTTATTTTTTTTCCCAAACAAGATTCAGTTAGCACAAAACACGATTTGAGTAGTTGTGAAAATGTTACTGAATATTGTAAATTTGAAATTGATTCGTCCCTGATCGTCGCCAGTAAGGTTGTGACTAGCTCGGTGAAGGTTTTGATGATTCTAAGTGTGATGTTGGGTGGGATGTGATTAACTCAGTGAACGTTTTGGTAGAGCATCTCAAGATTGAGCTGAAAACGTGAAATCATATATTCAGACCAGTGGGAGACGGAGGGGAAGCAGAGGCACGCAACACTAGGGAAGCACCCAAATTCACTATTCATGGTACATTTTGAAAATTTAAAGGCCATTGAAGGACATTTTAGACAATTTTTAATTTGAATCGGTTCAACTCTGGGTTTAAATTTGAACTGGTTCACTATTCATGACAATTTTTGAAAATTTAAAAGCCATTAGAGGACATTTTAGTCATTTTACCGTAGGTTATGACAAAAAAAATTGTCAGGATACTAAAAAGAGAGAAAATTAGTTATGGCATAAAATTGTCATTTCATAATAGTTAGGCGTAACAAAGTGTCATTTTTCCATAGATTTAGATCAAGACCTCTCTTATTTAGAACATCTCTTTCTCACTATTACGGTGTTGGAGATTAAAACATCATATCACTGTATTTGGTGTTGGTTGGAGATGCTTTTACGCGGAATGGGGTAACAACGTTGTTGGATTTCGAACCTTAACTTTAATCAGAAGTCATAAATTCAAGTGTCAGCCAGTTGAATAATTAAATTTTCTCAATCATTTTACACTCATTATACATAATAAGAAATAAAATACATTTTTTAAGTGAATGCAAATACATTCCTTAATTCATATACACACAACCAGCATGTTACAATTCGTATATTGGAAGTTGATGAACAAATATGCATTAATTAAGCAATGATCGTATTAAAAATAGTTGAATATCAGATAATACCTTAACCAGATAATTGTTGTGAAGCATGTTCAATGAGGAATCATTTGTATATATTGTATTATCATTCATGGTCTCAATCAGCACTAATTTATTCAAATACATAATGAAATACAGACAACTCCTAGAGGATCATCATCATATTGTTACCATAATGCCATTATTGGGAGGAAGGTCTCATGATCTTGCCCATCTGGTCTATAAACTATAATCGCATGGGCATTAATGCAAGTTATTTACACGTAATTAATTAGGTATTTATTGGATTAAATAATTAGTGATGAGATTGGGTTCACAGTTGATAAACAAAATGAGGTCATATATAGTTGTAATGATAATGGCGGTGGTGGATTGATAGTGATGCTGATATATGTATGTATGGTCCATATTGATTGTAAGTGATGGTGAAGCATCACTTGGCTAGCTGTTTCTTTTCAATATTGAAGCTGCCTGCTGTAAATGAGTAGGCTTGTTCGAATTATTTGAAGAAACTAGTGATGTATAATATCAAATTTTTGCAAGAGAGCGATGTGTTTTTTTGTTAATGACAAAAAATAATGTGAATTTTTATTTTTTGTGCAAAATATGTAAATTTATTCAAAACTAATCAACTTGCCTTTAAAATTAAGAAATAAGTTTTATAAAATAATTTTAAAAAATATTTAACAAAATTAAATTAAAAAAATTAATTATACAAGTTTTAGTTAAAAAATAATTTCACAAAAACTTTTTAATGTTAACATTTTCGATGCTTCTTTTAGCCGCCGTCATGCTTGAATTCATAGGCGCAAAGAAAACGAAAAGGGTTATTTACAAACTTTGCTTTGAGAGTCTTGGAGTTGAGTTGAGCTCCTTAAGTGTAGACATAAATAGTTCTCACTTCATTTCATTAGTTTTCTTTTTTAACACACTTCAATATTCCATTAGTTAGTTTTAGTTGATAAACTCTGTTGGTGATTATTATTTTTTTTAAAATATTTCTCAATATTAAAGGTTATTTCGCATTTTGTATGAATGCATACATTTTACATAAAAAATTAAAGTTCATATCATTTTTTAGTAATTATCAAAATACACATCATCTTCTTATAAAAATATGATAGTATCCTATATATTTTTGCCATTTTTGTAATTAACGAGTTTAAAGGAAATTTATGTTTAAAAACAAACTTACTTAAAACATCTAGTTGAGATCAAATTTGATATTTTAGACTTAATAGGTCCATTTACTCAAATATTCATTTGACTTATATATTCTTAAAATAAATATTTAGAATGAAAAATAAATTCATCCAAGTAAATCAAATCAAGTCTATTTGAATCTAAACCCCACTATGTTTCATCCCGCTAAGCTCAAATGCAATTGTATATGTTCATCTGAAATTGAGCTAGGCTTGAGTCATCCAAATTTTGTTTTTATCAACAAGAAGAACTTTATTAATAAATACGAAAGGTACAAAAGCAAAAAAGCTCATAAAAAACAATCATAAGTTACGTAAAACAGATGTGGGTTTGCACACCAAATTGAAAGGTGTGCTCCCTTGTCCACGAATCTAGACCCCGTCCCTCGTCTACCTGCATCAGTGTGTAAGAATGAAGTTGCACAAAACTAAAAACTTCCCTTGGTGTCTTCTCCCTTCCCTCGAAAAACATGTCGTTCCTGGTCACCCAAATAAACCAGAAGCCCAGTGTCAGTAATCTACTCCACGATCTTCTCGCCACCCTTTCCAAAACTTTGGAGTTTCATCCTGTGAAGAGTCATGAACTGTCTCTTAGTGAATGAAAGAAACTCCCTACCAATCATGTATCTCTCGCCAAAAGCGCTGCGTCCAGGTGCATGTGAGTATCAATTGCTTGCATGTCTCATCTCTCCTCTGGTCGCACAGAACACACCACCACTGGTCGATCGGCATCGGGACCTCTCTTTGAACCAAAACGTCCTTCGTCGAGACTCCTACCTGAAGAACCAGTCAGCCAAAACTCTGATAGTTCGGCGGGACCGGCGTACTCCAAAGTCTGTTCGCCCAGTCTACCGGCTCCCCTGCCACTTCCTCTGTCAGCATCTCGAAACCCTTCTTCACCGAGAACCCCTGTCTGTCATGAATCCAAAAAATGGAATTTGTGGTGTCCTCAATCGGTATGGTGTTGCCCAACATTGCCAGTAACTCCGCCATCTCTCCAGCAGCCATCAACGGTAACATCCCTCTCAATGGTAAGGACCAACCTCCCAGCACCCAAACATCTTGCACCGAGTGTCATGTGGTGGTTACACATCCAAACAATCTCTAGAATCTCGTCATGAGGCAGAAATCTCCCAACTAGCCATCGTCCCATAAACGAATCTACCTCCCATCTCCCAGTCTCCACCGGACACATCTCGGCCCCAAGATTATGTGAAAAGCGGGGAAGTTGTCAGACCAAGAATGTTCTGCAACGCCCTCGACCCCCTGCGGCTCGAGAATGGCAAGGTAGAAAGGTCCCAAATCGTCCTCTCCCGACCGTACTTAGCACAAAGCACCTTCTTCCACAATGGATTAGGCTCTGATGTGAACCTCCACCACCACTTCAACAGTAAGCCACTGTTCACTGTTTCTAGGCTTCTAATGCCTAGTCCCCATATTTTCTTTGGCCGGTAGACCACGACCCATTTCACCTTGACATACTCTCTACGCCCCCTCTGCCCCTCCATAATAACTTACTTATAATGCCCTCCATTGCAGCCACTGTAGTCTTCGGGGTCCTAAAAGAGACATGTAAAAGATAGGCAAGCTCGAAAGAGCCGCCTTGATGAGACTAATGCGCCCCAAAAAGAAAGGGAGCTCGCTTGCTACATTGCAAGACTGTCCAAGAACTTGACCACTACCGGTTCCCAAGTCGAGACTCGTCCCAGATCAGCTTCCAATCTGAACCCTAAATAGGGTAGTGGCATATGGCCAACAACACAGCCGAAACCTCAGGGCAAGCTCTGAATCCCCTCCAAGTTCAACCTTAACAAAATAGATTTGTCGAAGTTGATAGCACCAATATGAACTGAAAAAAGTTTAGAGGGGTCAACCTCCACGAATAACAAGGTGTCATCTGCAAATTGCAAGTGAGATACCCTCTCCTCTGTCCCGACTCGAATCCCTTTGAATAGCATCACGGTCTCTCCTTTCTGCAGAAGTAGATGAAGTCCTCATGTACACCTTAATTAACACCGACTGATTAATTTTGTTTTATCATATTTCAAATAATTTTTTTGAAAGTTTAGTCTCTCAAAATAGTATATATGCTAATTAGCACAGATGACAAAAAATTCTGACGGGGTAGGGGACGGGTGTCGCTGAATTCGTTCAAACTTACCTCATTGTCATTCTATAGAAAGATCAAATACTATAAATTTGACGGTAACTCAATATCTCTAATCCACATGGGTAAAATGCACCAATTATTACATTCGTGTTAAACCCGCGCCGGTGTGATCCCTAATTATCACCACCAAAGGGCTGAGATGGCATATAAAAATGGGCCTAAATTTGGAAAGTGGGGTCATTATTGGGTACGGGCTTTTAGGCTGAACGACTCGAGTCCTCAGCGGGTCGCGTATTCGAGTACAATGTACTCCTGGCCCAACAAGACAATGAGCTTCAAGCCCAATAACAATCTAGGCTTCATGATACAGATAAAGGGCTCGCCTTTTAAGCCCAATGATTCCGACCTGTTTTTTTCGGAATGTTTTTGGAAAAAAAGAACAAGAACCTATATTAATAATCGCACGACATAGTCTCTTAATATATCTTCAAATTGCGTTTAAATATGTAATTAGAAGATTAAACAATCTAATTACCGCTGAACCCAGCAAATGTGTGTGCGAAACATTTGAAGATGAACATGGTTTCAATGTTGCAAAAACGTTGGTCCAAAGAGAGGGCTAGTGGTAGATAATTTCGTTTCCGACCTCTAAAAATGAATATTGACTTTGGTAGAGAAAGAAAGAAGTTAGATTGACTTTGACCATTATAATAATCATATTATCCGAACCCGCGTTGGGTTGGGCCCACACTCCACCGCGTCCCCAGTGGAAGTGTCAACGCACCCACCATCACCGTTGATTCTCTTTTGTCCCATCTTGTGTAGATTTGGAGTAATGAGTAGTGTAATTTTATGGGTTTTTTCTTGTAGAAACAATTACGTAACATGTTTTACTTGTGCTCAAGTTTTGTTTTATTCGTCCATTAGTCATCATCACTTGTTACGCAATAATTTTGTTCGATATTATAAGTGGGAGTAAAGGAGAACATGGAGAGTGTCAATATTGTAAATGGGACTTGTATTTTTGGGTGTAAGAACTTAATATACTTGGTTAGGGTTTACATATTATTGTACACCATGAGTATATTCATCGAATGTACCATTATTTCTTTTGATTTATTATAGAGATATTTTCACGTGGACACCTCTAGAATAGATCATTTCTTACATGACCACACCTAGAATTTTTTTTGTTAGTGTGACTACCTCTGAATTGAAATATTTTCACTTTTGGTCTTTCCGTCTATTTTCGTAAGATTTTAACATTTTTAACATGTGAAATGACTAAAATACCCTTAAGATGTGAATGAGTTATTAAAGTTGGATTGAAAAGACCTAAATGCCCTTAATTATTTATTTAATTTTCATGGATGTGTCCTCTCTCTCTCTCTCTCTCTCTCTCACTCATCTCTCTCCCTCTCCTCTTAATCGTCTCTCACTCATCTCTCTCTTTCGCGCACAATTCCTCAATACTAATATCAATATGAAATTAATAAGCACAAAATTATTACGGACATTGTTGTGTAATGCGGTTAGCTTAGAGTCGCGGGTTTACGAAGTAGTGGCATGCTTGCATTGAGTGACATTGTGCAAGTGTGGTAACACCCGTGGATTCACAAGAATTGGGTTAATTATGCTCTACCCAATGTCGAGAGACGGGTAGAGTATTCAAAACATAGGTCAATGATATGCATGCTCATGATTAAAACTTGATTAATCAATAAACCGCCAATTGTTTAGTTCCCTAGATCTCTACTCCTTGACCTTTGACCATTTCGCCCCCATTGACATAGCATCCAACATAGTGTAGTTTAGCCTTAGAGTAATTGTAGGTTAGTTGTATTTACATGAGTTCACCGTAGTGTAATCATCACCCCTCTCCAATTTGTGTAATTTATTTTTTCGAGTCGTGTCGCGAAAGAGTGCGTGAAATGTCAATATATGAAACCCATATTTGGTCCTCTAGAGTTTGACCCGGTAATGCTGGAACTTACAAATTTACTTGATAACAACCGTGTTTTGATGCGTGTTAGTTAGGAAAGTGATGTGTGTAGAGCGGTGCGCTCGAAGCATGTCGCCTTCCTGACCATCAGTGTACCATAATTATACAAAAGGAAGGAGAAAAAATAGTTTCCAACTTGTAAGAAGCATTACGATATCTTTTTTATCATTATTTGAGGGTGCCTTTCTTCAACTCTCTCGAGAACAACATCTGGAATAAACCTCCGATTTATGTTAATGTGTCTGCCACCGGAGTGTCGACGTAGTTGTGAATCACAAAGGGGAATATCGCTAAATCAACACATGAAAATCGTGAGATTTTAGTCTGTAAAAATTTTGTCATTGAGACTTACCTTGTTCTTTACACTTCCCACATAATCATATAAGAACTGGACGTTGTGGATACGCTCACGTACTTCGCGACTATCACAAGATAATGTGTATTTAGAAGCACGATACCTTCATCCGTCTCTTGAGACCACTTATCGTCCTGCACTTTCTAATCATGTAGAGTTCTACGGGCTTTCTCGTCATCTATAGTCTTCCCCCTAATACTAGAATTGTGTCTATAACGTTGTCGCATTCATTCATCTCTATATGCATCACATTGAGCGCATATCTGACTCAATGAGTCTTCCAATAAGCCAACTCTCATAATATGTTTTTATGAGTATAACGCAACGGACCACCTTGTCGTCTATTAAGCTTCAAATACATACACACTAGTGGGTACTGGTTCCGTTCAGTCTCCTTAAGGACTTTAGTGTCAGAAAGGCGCGGTGGCACAGATCTTGTCTCGACCTATCCGTTAAACACATGCACCATGCTCCGCAATGGGTGATCAGGGGTTAAGAACGTGGGCGCACCTTGGTAAGAGATTCTCGATTGGATGTGTGGAAAATTGACATTATCCATGCGTAGAGTACATGTCTTATAGCCTTTTGTCTAAACTCCCCAACATTCTTAAATCTTGGAAGTCATTGATAGTCTACATCACATAAGTGCGCATTATGAATGACTCATTCCTGTAACCATCTCATATGACAACTCCATGATGTCATAACTTATTCAACTCACCAACGAGCGGACGCATGAAGTTTCAAGTATTTACCAAGAGATTTTGGACCGGAAACCAATGTAGCGAGGATGTTGTATTTCTTTCTCATAGCTATCGGTGACGGAAACTTGAGCGGGATAGCGACTACATGTCACAGTCTATAAGACGAAACATTAGGTCTAAATGGACAGAACCCGCTTGTTGTCAAAGCCAGCCAACTCTTCTGAATTTCTTTTGAAAAGTCTAAGTAGGTCGTGTCAAGATGAATCTAATCATCGTTGTATGAGAGGTGTGCTAGTATATCCTCGTCTTCATTTTCCCGCTCATTGTGCTATCACATCCCCTCAGACGTCTCTAATGTCATAAATAATCGTTGCGGTCGAGCCGTTAATGTGAAATACCACAGCATCTTTCTCGCAACAAATGAGTTTTAACAGCCCAGTACATTTCCTTTCCACAAATAACATTTGATTGTCTTCCAAGTTCAAGATCGTGTGCGTTGAGAACCGACGAAATGACCAAAATCCCTCATTCATGAACAAAAGGACGCTTAAAGGCCTGCTTTTCCATGTGATTACATGTGCTGCCATTAAAATCTCTATGCGTCAACCACATCAACTATATATATTGTAAGTTCTATGAAAAATAGTAAAAATTTGATTTTATAAAAACATTTTAATTGCACAAATCAATGAAGATGTCACATGTAAAAACAAAATAAGAATCACCATCGTAAATACAATATGTATAATTAATAGTAAAGTTTTCTCTATTTGCCTTTTGATTCATAGCTTCTCTCCCAAGGTCTTACCCACCAACAAACAACATACAAACACCACCATCTATATTTTACTCACAATTCTACAGACATTTCAAACTACCTTTTGTAATTATATAGTTGGAGTTTATAAACTTTTTGAGATTTTCAATTGTCAAAAATACTTTTTTGACATGCAACCTTTTATAGAGTCGTCATGATCGAATGAACTTTGATAATTATCCTTAATCATCTTTTGGCGGTCTTTTTTTGTTTTGTTTTAACAATAGATAAAAGATCACGAAAAGACTATACCAAGACATACACAGAAGTCTTGAAGTGCTTTCACAAACCAAACCAATACTTGATCTAATCTCATATATTCTCCACAATGTTATAAAATTAAATTTAATGCAAGTTAACTAATTATGGCAGCCACTTGAATAATGGTGGTGACTTTTGTTTTGTTGCAACAACCAATAGATAATCAATAACTACCTAGTGCTTGAAAAAATTGTAGCCATGTTCATATTAGGAGGAAACAGTATATAATATATTATATATGCTTAGTGGTTGATGAAGACTTCTATCATTTTCATTTTCAAAATGGGCTGTTATTTTTATTATGTCAATTATAAATTCAACCTATAACAATTCTCTATTATTAATTTTCCTCCACACTTAATCATTTAAGGCTCTAGTTATGATTAAGAATAAGAGGTAAAAATAAAAGTTATAAATAAGTTACAGTTACAAAAAAGTTTAAGTTTTTAACAAGTTGTTCGAATTCAATTCGTTAAATTTTTAGTTCACATTTGTTATATTTGATGTAGAAGTGAATTTAAGTTCAAAGTTATATTCATTTAATAAACGAGATCAAGTTTGCCCTCAAGATTTTCGAACACTAGTCTAATATTTAATTAATATATTTTTAAAATTATAATAAATATTTATAATGAAATTCAACAAACCAAATTAAGCCAACTTGATTTCCTCTAATGAATATTTGTAGTAAAAACTGAATGAAACAAATATGATTGAATTAGAGTTTGACTATTAATATTTTTTTAAGTGAAATTTAAATTTAGTTGTATAAACTTATGCGAAATCTGAACTATAATTCAGCCACACTTTTTTTCAGGACAAAGTAAAATTTAATTCCACTCATTTACATTTTATTAGAACTTTTAACAGTTTTACAATTAAATACTTAGTTCATATACTTGTTATAACTAAATCTAACTTCAAGTAAACTAATGTAATAAACTAATTGAAATCAAACCCAAGACATCAATGTTCCAAAAATACACCTATTTATTTATATCATGTTTAATATAAAGATCAAGAAAACTAATCACAGTGATTCAGTCAAGTCATTGGGTGTCAAAAACACTTGCCATTTCACATTTACTTTAGATCATAAAATAAAAATTATTGGAGTTGATTTTATTTGGTCAAAAAAGAAAATTATATTTGACCGGCACACAGATTGTCACATTTCCAGCAACCTTCTCTCTTTCTTGTATGTGTTTACGGCTCTGTTCTCTCTGTATATATAACAAAAACACAGATATTGCATATACACCTAACTTCACTTCCAATTTCTCCGATCCTCAAAATCCCAATTTCTGACTTTTCTTCAATTCTCTTCCACAATTCCATTTCAATCTTCACCACAAACCCAGTTCATACCCGAATCCGATCGCGACCCTCCTCTATAAATCCCATAAAGTTTCCATCTTTATCCCAAATTTCGTTCCTCCCCTGTTTCTTGATTTACGGAGCCGCCGGAGATGAGGACCGAAGATGGGAAGGGGTCGTACTCCGAGAACAATTCGGACACGGAGAGCATTGCGAGCGAGAGAGCGACCTTCAGCGGCCACCTGGGGCCGCCGCTGAACAAGAAGAAGGGCTCCAAGAAGAGCGCCAGGTTCAACCTCCCGCCGGAGACGGCGGCGAGGTCCGGCGCCAGCAGCGTCAACAACGACGACGACGCGTACGTGGAGATCACCCTCGACATCAGGGACGACTCCGTCGAGGTCCACAGCGTCCACGCCGCCGGAGCCTCCGGCTCCGGCGGCCAGGAGGACCCGGACCTGGCGCTGCTGGCGAAGAAGACCCTCGAGAGGCACACGTTCGGGTCGTTCCTGTTCCGGAACACGTCCTCGCACATCCGGCAGGTGTCACAGGAGCTGAAGCGGCTCGGGACGTCGCTGTCCCGGCGGCCGAGCAACCGGTTCGACAGGGCCAAGTCCGGCGCCACCCGCGCATTGAAGGGGCTCAAGTTCATCGCCACCAAGGCCGGCGGCACCGGCTGGCCGGCGGTCGAGAAGCGCTTCGACGACCTCACCGCCACCACCGACGGCCTCCTCCACTCCTCTCTCTTCGGAGAATGCATAGGTAACAATTAAATTTAAATCAAATGGGTAATTATGATTTTTAGTTAATTTAAATGGGTCGATTTTATTTTTCAGGAATGAACAAGGAATCGAAAGAATTCGCGGGAGAGCTATTCTACGCGCTTGCCCGGAGACGGAACATAAGGGGCGATTCAATAAACAAGGAGCAGCTGAGGGAGTTCTGGGAGCAAGTCGCCGACGAGAGTTTCGATTCAAGACTCCAAACTTTCTTTGACATGTAATAATTAATTAACATTAAAATTCCCCAAACTTGATTATTTTTTTAAATTTTGATTGGATAATAACAATAATTGGCATGAAAAATGCAGGGTTGATAAGGATGCTGATGGAAGAATCGCCGAAGAAGAAGTCAGAGAGGTACTTTGTCTACGAAGCCATATATACCTTTTCCTATTCCTTGTCACATTAATTAAACACCACTTGTTTTTTTTATAAAGAATGTTTCGTATTAATGTTGTTTTGTTTGTTCGGTATAGATCATCAGTCTCAGTGCTTCTGCGAACAAACTCTCCAACATCCAGAAACAAGCTCGTGAGTACTCTGCTCTTATCATGGAAGAGCTCGATCCCGACAATGCTGGTTACATCATGGTACGTCGTATACTTACAAAACAAATAAAGCAGTACATTGTTCAATTTTTGTAAGTAAGTGATTTAAATTTGATGTTATTTTGAAATTTTGGAATTACAGATTCATAATCTTGAAACACTTCTGCTAGAGGCTCCAAACCAGTCAGTGAGGATTGGGGACAGCAGGATCTTGAGCCAGATGCTGAGCCAGAAGCTGAAGCCAACACAAGAGAGCAACCCATTGAAGAAATGGTACCAAAAGCTCAAGTACTTTATAATGGACAATTGGCAGAGGGTGTGGATCATGCTTCTCTGGCTGGGCATCTGCTCCGGCCTCTTCGCCTTCAAGTTCATCCAGTACAGGAACAAGGAAGACCCGTTCGAGATCATGGGCTACTGCGTCTGCATCGCCAAGGGCGGTGCAGAGACCCTCAAGTTCAACATGGCCCTCATCCTCCTCCCCGTCTGCCGGAACACCATCACTTGGCTCAGGAACAAGACCAAGCTCGGCCTCATCGTCCCTTTCGATGACAACCTTAACTTCCACAAGGTTTGTATCAGAATCAGTGACTTCATGCTTATTGCATAAAGTTTATGCCATTTATTATTACCTAGTACGCCACCATTATATAACACTGGCAAACTGTTACTATAGTGGTGGCGGACTGATATATCAGTATTTTAAAAAATTTCGACTTATCTTATTTTGCAGGTGATCGCGGTGGGGATCATTGCGGGAGTGGGGCTGCACGCAGGCGCTCACTTGACGTGTGACTTTCCAAGGATTCTGAGCGCGAGCGAGGATGAGTACGAGGATCATTTGGCGGAGTATTTCGGTGAGGAGCAGCCGGAGAGCTACTGGTGGTTTGTGAAGGGGTGGGAGGGTGTGACTGGGGTTTTGATGGTTGTGCTCATGGCCATAGCCTTCACTCTTGCAACTCCTTGGTTTAGGAGGAACAAGCTTAACTTGCCCAAGACCCTTAAGAAGGTCACCGGTTTCAATGCCTTTTGGTACTCTCATCACATGTTTGTCATAGTCTATGCCCTCCTCATTGTGCATGGGATCAAACTCTACCTCACCAAAGAAACCTGGCAAAAAACGGTAAGTTCATAAACTATTGCAAGTCAAATTCGTCTTGACCAACTGGGCTAGTGTTGATGAATAGTTATTTTACATTTGCACTTAAGTTAGTCATCTATCAAAGTAGACGAAGAAAAGTCTGGCGGTAAACACTTTCACCATTGACCAGCTTATACTCGACGAGACATAATCGTGTATCGTCTTGTAATTATGTCTCATTTGGAATATTTATTTTTATTGTAGTTTCTGTGATCCGTCATGATTTGAATTTTAATTTATGTTCTGACGTGAAATGAATCTGTTATTTATAATAGACGTGGATGTACATTGCGGTGCCGGTTGCATTATACGCGAGCGAGAGGCTGATAAGGCTGTTCAGGTCAAGCATAAAGCCAGTGAAGATCCTTAAAGTAGCAGTGTACCCAGGAAATGTGTTGTCACTTCACATGTCTAAGCCTCAAGGCTTCAGATACAAGAGTGGCCAATACATGTTCGTCAACTGCGCTGCGGTTTCACCATTTGAATGGTAATAATCATTTGGTCAATCATTAGCTAGCTTCCTCAATTATTGGAACCCATTAATTATGTTTGTCCTAAAATTTAATAATGTGTACAATTTTCAGGCATCCATTTTCAATTACTTCAGCTCCCGGAGACGACTACCTCAGCGTTCACATTAGAACCCTGGGGGATTGGACCCGCCAGCTCAAAACTGTCTTCTCCGAGGTCTGTCAGCGACCAGACGATGGCAAGAGCGGCTTGCTCCGGGCCGACGGAAACAATCCTAGGTAATTAATCAATTAATTAATATATTTTTTATTAGCAATAGAATCAATATTATAAAACGCTAGACCCCAATCAGACATATAAAATTTTCAAAACCTAATTATTTGTTTGTATAATCGACCCAATAATAATCTGTAGTAAAATTTGAACTTGTTAATGTATTACCTAAATGATTTAATATTTTTTTTCGGCCGTCCTAGGGTCACTTAAATTTTTTAAGTTAAATTTCATGATGATTAATTTATAATGCTCGATAGTGGTAATATAATGAAATGATGATATTTTTATATAATGCTCAAGTGGTCACGAGCACTACTAAATGGAGGTGGGTTTGTTGATGAGGTGGTGGACTTTAATTCTCAGCCAACGACTAATGTGCACTTGTTATTATTTTATTTAAAATCATAATTCCCGCATTATCCGGTGACATTCATCGTGACATATACTATAATGTTTGTTTGTTTCTTAATTTAAGGATGATATAACTATTTCAAACTATTATTAATAATATATAGTATATACGATGTTTCCACGCAGCTTCCCGAAGATATTGATAGATGGTGCGTACGGCGCGCCGGCACAAGACTACAAGAAATACGACGTCGTTTTGCTAGTAGGGCTCGGGATCGGGGCGACCCCGATGATCAGCATCGTCAAGGACATCATCAACAACATGAAAATCGTCGAAGAGGAAGGCGAATCCATCGAAAACGGCACGCCCCCCAATAGTAGCACGGGAAAGAAGAATAAGAACGTGTTTAAGACCCAACGGGCATATTTTTATTGGGTGACACGCGAGCAAGGGTCGTTCGAGTGGTTTAAAGGGATCATGAACGAGGTGGCGGAGATGGACGAGAAGAAAGTGATCGAATTGCACAATTACTGCACGAGCGTGTACGAGGAGGGCGACGCCAGGTCGGCCCTCATCGCCATGTTGCAGTCGCTCCATCACGCAAAGAGCGGGGTGGATGTGGTGTCGGGGACGAGGGTGAAGTCGCACTTTGCTAAGCCTAACTGGAGGCAAGTCTACAAGAGGATCGCCGTTCAACATCCCGATAAAAGGATCGGTACGTCTAAACATTTAGATATATCAAATTTTAATACCATACTTAAATATGAGTTTGTTTGATATTTTAAATCTATCGGATTTTAATGTGATATTAAAAACGTGCAGGGGTGTTTTATTGTGGAGCGCCCGGACTCACGAAGGAATTGAAGCAATTGGCATTAGATTTTTCGCACAAGACATCAACTAAATTTGATTTTCATAAGGAAAACTTTTGAGATGATAATTATGATGGTGAAGTTTAATATAGTTTAATTTTGGTTCAGAAATTAAATAATTAATTGCAAATAGGTGTTGTTATTTAGTTTGATTTGTATTGTATATTTTGGTATTTTTGGGTTAGTTTATATATATAAAGTCGACCGTTGAAGTGTAATTTCTTGAAGCGGTTGAAGTATTAACTATGTGTAATGTATTTGATTTATTGGAAAAGAGAACGAGAATTAATCAATTAGACTCATTTTTTAAGACAATTTCTTCTTTGTTATATAATTTCTCCATTTTTTTCAACATTGGCTGCACATTTCAATTTTCGTGCATGAGCAGGTGTAGGTGAAGTGCATGAATATTTTTTGTATGCCCCAACTTTTAGTTGTGTTTTTTAATTACCCAACTTTTAGTTGTTGTTTGAATTGTAATTGAAGTTTAAATTCACAACTAGATACATTATTAAGCAAGCATACAATCCGAGAAATATACGATTTTTTTAGATTACAATTATAACTTATTTACCCAATAACTTATACTTCTAGAAGATCGTTAATTAATTTATTATTACATATCCTGAGCAAAATATAGTTGAGGAATTAATAAGACAAACAATACGACTAGTTTTTGAAGAAAAATTCTTGAATATAATATTTGGTGCTTCTTCTGATAATTTTTGTTTTGTTCTCAACTCAATATTGTCTGCGTAGTTGACTGTTCATGCATGCATCAAATACATGAGCAATGTCCACCGAATTTAAATGCAGTTCCTATTATGACCCACCAACCCAAAAATAAACGTACCAATTGGAACAACCACTATCATTTTAATTATTTGGGAGAAGAATCTGATAAAAGAGAATGACCTTCTAGAAAGTTTTGACTTTCCAGAACAAAACACAAGTGATTTTGATTCATAAGGTGCTGTTGTACCGAAGAGTTGGTGAACTAGCTAGCCTCCAATTCAAGAATGAGCTTTAATTAATTGGCTTCCTTCTAAGTTCATTATTTTAACAATAATGTGATGCAATTATCACGTTATTGTGGTAAATATTTTTCGAGTATTATCGTGTGTTAAACTAGATAGACAAAAAACAATATACATATATATTGTTGATGGCATGTTAACCTTCCATCTTAAAATATAAGAGTTATAAAATGTAAAGAATTTGAAATTGTGTTCTCAATAACAAAATTATTTACTTATAAAATGTTGAAAGTTAAAATAGTTCTAAAGCAAATGTGAATATTTAGAATAAATATTAAATCGACAAATTCACTCGACTGTTATGTTTTTTATGACAATAAACCCTTATGTACGATTGAATTTTGAAATCATGTCTGCAACTTTCTACCATATATTTTAATATGCATTATATAATTCAGTTTCTCTGTATTTATTATTATCCATTTTATTCTTGATAAAATTGAAAATCTAACTTTTGACATTGAGTAGATTATAAGTTGACAAGACAAAAACATTAATTAATTAACACACATAACTTAAGATAATCATGTTGGTTAATCCTTAATTAACTTTATATAATGCACTAGATTCTTCATTGGCTAGTCCTTTGACTTTAATTTCTTGAAATTTAATGATGGAAGAGCTAAGAGCCACGTTCGAACAACCATGTGAGATTTAGTACATTTGTGGATAACTAAGTGACGTGATTCGTTTTGGTATCACATGGTAGAGGTTGGTAATCACCGACTAATGCTGACTTATATTAACACATACTTATTAAATTTCGGTTTTAAGTTACATTTTGATATCGTCTAGCTCATAAGAATTATACTTCAATCGATGGATACAAATTAATAGTTCTAATTTTCATGTGTGTTTTTATCTATAAGTAATGTTTTAAATGTTTTTGTGTTATAATATATAAAATATTAATGTTCAATTCTGAAACCGGAACGTTGTTTCAATTTTATTTTACCATAACAACATTATATGACATTAGGATGATGAAGGCTAACGATAAATATACATGAATACAATGGTTATCAAAATAATTTAATACACAAGACAATTAAGTTATAAACCTAATTTAATTAAACAAGAGACCTATCAAATGTGGTCTTCAAGTACGGCTCACTTGAAAGTTGAAATACGATGCTAAATGTAATAAAGCATAAGTTAGAGGTAAATTAGTAATCAATGTCACGTACTCTCAGGTTGAGTTATTGAGTTTTCATTCAATAAGAGATATTTTATCTCTATATTAAGATGACAACAAAACAAGTTCCAAACAGATGTACTAATTGCGCTCCTAATTCATCGGATTAAAGATATTGAATTCCCATCAAATTTGAATTTGTTGTTACCCCTAAATATTATTTAGGGATCAAAATATTCAAAACTAGCAATATCATATATACATATAATCCAAAATTTAAATCTTCCATCGGAGGAGTATATTTGTATAAGAGAATTCAATCTTTTGGAATTTAAACATAAACGTTAAATATTTTACTCTGAAATATTATTTCCACTGAATATAGATCTGAAGGCCAATCATTTCCAGCATGATATTTCACAGTTCACACACAACACAAAAACAAACGTCTAAAATTGTCAAAGTACATCCAGTCATCACCATAATGGAACAAGAAAAATATTCAAAACTAGCTAAGCCTTGACCAAGATAAGTATTGTCAACAAAAAAAACTCAGTCAACCCATAATCAGTTTCCACTGGATCTTTTCAAATCAACTCATCTGCTAAATTCAGGTCAAACCATAGGAGAACTTGCAAAGCAAGACTGCCGGAAAACATAATCGGAGAACACAAGACTTAACGATGATCAAGGCTTGACATTCCAATACATTTAGTATCATCTCTAACTAATGAAATAGAGACTACGCTAAATGGAACATGCTACAAGTAGTTTGTATTTCTATCTTTCTTTCTTTGGATCCTCATTTCCATTTTCACCAGAAGTTTGAGATGAAACATTGTCATCACTCGGGGAGAGAGGCTTGAGCTCAACCACTGGAATGTCGCTAGAGTACTTTTTAATTCTCAGGGAAATAAGAACGCTAGAGACAATACCGATCAAGGGGAAGAGGTAGGACCAAATGGGAGACTTACGGGTGCCAGAGGCTGAAGCAACGGCTGCACCGGCTAGGCTGCCAAGGGATGTGTTCTGCAAGATCATTGGCACGCAGCCAATGACTGTGGGGAGCAGAAAATCGACAAGGAACCTGACTTTTGTGGCGGCTAAGGCGTAGTTTATGATATAGGAAGGCATTGGTGAGAAGCGGGCGAGAAGGACGAATTTCCAGCCATCTCTTTCAACTCCTCTGGAGAGTACGTTGAAGTATTTGTTCTTGTGCACCCTCTCCATCGCTGAACTTGAACTCCTGAAAACTAGCCTAAACAGAAGAAAAACACGATTACAAAAAGTGCAGCTTAAATACATAAAACCGCCATGAGAATATTGAGAACAAAAACAGAAATGGGGCAGAGAGCAACAAAAAGAAATTGGAAACTTCAGCGAGGATGCACACATTAGTGCATGTAACATTAGCTGATGGGTGTTTAAAGGCCTCAATCCCCATTCCCATGTGCTCACTGTGTCAAGTGAATCATTCACAACCTTTACTGTACTATAATTAATCCACTCCAGTCAATTATGAGCAACCTAGACACGTATTTTCTTTTACCAACTTAAAATCTTGTCTTGCACTAGGAAGAGATTCAAGTTTGCTATTACAAGGCCATTATGCTCACGTGTGCTTGTTTTAGAGACAATTATCCATATGACATTATACCACAACCACGAAACAGAATCACTCCTCTCATTGTCCAATAGCCACTCCCTCAATATTTGACATCCAAGTATCCTTGCAAAATCTTACGAGCACAGTTATATTATCAGTCCCTTCTATTTTACAGCCCGTCACTCACTTGATTATATTTTAACTAAACTTACAGCCTATTATGTGCTCTCTTGAGTAATCTATGAGTAAGGCGCTCACCAGGGCTTGCCTAGTTAATCAAGAGGAGTTCTATCTCTCTTGAGAACCAGGGTTCGAATCCTGGTGGGCCACTTGTTTAGGAGCAGGTGTGGGGCAAAGCCATGAGGGGTAGGGGTTAACAATTGGTTAACTAGATTATGATTGGGTTAGATTTACTTACCCCTTTATTGTTGATGACAAAAATTGAGTTAGGTTCCCTTTAATGGCTTTGCTTACTCCAATCTTGAAGAATCGAGCATACAACAAAACAAGTGACTAAAAGCATAGCATATTCACCAATGCTATTCCCACACTTACCAAAGATGCAATAACGATCCATGAAAAACATATTCGTTCACTACATCAAGTCCGGAGAAACACATAAATTAGCTCTAACAAACGCATCAGAAGATAAATCAACGATGCACCAAATAAAAAGGGTAAGTTCAAATTCAAGCTAGTCTGAACTAGCTAAACCTAATAAAAAAAATTCCAGGACCATACAAATCTCACATTCTTTTCATGCCCTCAACTTCATATCTCTAGCTAAATGCCTAACCAAGTTACAAATCCAACTTCAAATCAACTAAACAGTGCCCACAACCAAATAGATCCCAATTACTCAACCAAATTCAAATTCGAAAACCACCCATTAACTCAAACACACCAAAATTTCAACTACTACCCACAAAAATTACAAAAAAAATAAAAATCAAAACTCCGAGCTGAGAATGAAGTCAGGAAAGCTTAGACAGACCTGCCGATCCCGAAAGATAGGGAAGCGCCGAGCACCTTAGCCGAGAATACACAGAGCACCGCGGGGAAGAAGCCAAAGAGCAAGGAGGCTCCGGCTTCGAAGAAGACGGCATAGGGAAGGCAGAGAGCGAGAGTGAAGGTGTGGACGGCGACGTATACAGGAATCGCCCAAATCCCCAAACGATCGGACATTTGGGCGAAGAGCTTGAAGATGGCGTCTTTGTCCCATCCGTAGAGCTTGCTCAGCTCCCTCACCACCACCAATATCGCCACCGCCGAAGCTATCTTCACCCAGTTTCTCATGCCGATCCTCGCCATTTCTGTAGACTCTGGTCTCTGCTGATCCAAGTCTACTGGGAATGGTGGAGCTAACGGCGTCGTTTTATCCGTTTACAGTGGATATGGGTGTGGAAAATGGGCCTGGGTTTGAGGTAAACTGGGCTTGGTCGTTTCGGGCTATTCGTGTTCTAGCACATTTAATTAGAGCTCCACTTTGAAAAGAGCGTGCATGGGAATCATGTGCAGGAGTTTATTTAAATTGCAACCTATCAAAGCAAATGTAATGTTATAACGAGAATGATTGAATTGAAATAAATCCTTACACATGAATATTGAGAATTTATACGGTTGGTTGGTTGGTTGGTAATATATTGATTATGTCGACGTGCTGAATTAGAGATAAACAAAACACACACATTTTTTGATATCGTATAATAATTATCAGGGCTGACTCGTTCATAGGACAAGTAAGGTTTAGACCCACCGAAAAAGCATGGTCCAAATATGATAAAAAAAAGGCCCAGAATTTAAATATTTTTGACCCATTTTGAAAATTAATGCCCCAAATAATACTACATTAATCATTTTTGCTTTAGGCCTCAAGAACCATTGAGACGGCCCTGATGATTATGTTACCATAGTATTTATAAAACTACACTTTTTAATCAGAAAACGGAAAATAAACATGATCTCAAAAGAAACAATGAACTGGAATTTATGCCCAAACTATAACTTTAAATTTGTCAACCAAATTGTCATGACAAGTCTCTCGAGAAATGAATGACACAGTTGTAACCTTCGATTTTGGCGCCACAAATCTATCGACAAATATAGCATAATGTTGGGTCGAGAGCCTCTCCGCGCTTGCGTACCCCTAGATTAAGCTATATTTGTTATAGAAAACTAGTCTAGTGTAATCGCACCAAACTAACTGAACTGACACATGTAATTTGTTAACTGTTTATTTAAAATTCATCTCTGTTCGGTTACAAGAAAAATAAAAATCGAACGATTTGAATCACGATTCTTGAGTATCGAGTAACTAGATTAACCAAATGATGTGGTCACATCAGAGTACACATTTGCATGATCTTTGCCCATATTTTAGAGTGTATAGGTCCTCGATAGTGTATAAATTTCTATGCTTGTGTAACAATATGCCTTAACGGGCCGTCTAGTGTCTTGCACACATGAACATGTCATTTCAAGATGAATTTTGACCCTGAATGTTGCTAAAACTAGCGTAACTCAAGTCAGTAGAGTTTTAAATCAGTCAAACTTATATCGCAAATTTAAGAAAATTCAGATATCTACAATTTCGCAGAAGGAAATTTTGGAAAATGTTGAGGTTTATGCATGTTATGGCCGTGACAAGAAAATATGTCAAGCCCTGACATTGACCCGAGACGGACCCGAGAGACACACCATGTCGCGGCTTAGGTGTCACGGACGTGACACCTTTTTGTCGAGGCTATGACAAGTCCTATTTCAGCTATAAACACGATTCTTAACCTATTTTGGGCATCGACTATTGGGAGAACGAACACAGAGCGTCAACTTGATGTTCTAGGGACGATTTGGAAAGCTTCTAGAAGACATTCAAGACCGTTGAAGGAAATATAGGGCACAAGGATCGATAGAGAAATAAGGATACACGATTTTGAGAGAGATTCGACTACATGATCTTCAAACTTCGGGGTTTAGGGTTTTATCATTTCTCTTTTCTTTCTTTGATTTCGTACTAGACTTGACATCTATGTATTCTAACATGTGGAGTAATTTTCCCATAATCATGGGTGTTAGGTCAAATACTTTGGTTTTATAATTTATAGAGTATGAATTGATGTTAAATGCATGATTGAGAATTAAATTGTTGGTTATATTTCAATTGTCTAAATATTTACGAATGTTGAGTGGTTGTGTGAGTAAAACATGGCTTATTCATGTTCTAGCCCATTTAATTAGAGATGGACTTCGAAAAGAGCGTGAATGGAAATTATGGACCGGATTTGATTTTGGCAAGGAAGTTTTGACAAGCGTTGAGTTTTAGACATGTCACAACATGATGTCACGATCGTGATAAGAAAATATGTCGTGACAAGAAAATATGTCGTGACATTAACTCGAGACGAACTCGAGAGATACACCATATCATGGCATACGAGTCCTAGTAGTGACAAGCCATATTTAAACTTAAAGTACGATTTTGGACCTATTTTGGGTATCGACTATTGGGAGAATGGACATAGGGCGACAAATTGATATTCTAGAGACGATTTGAAAGGCTTCGAGAGGAGATTCAAGACCGTTAAATGAAATCTAGGGCACAAGGATTGATAAAGAAACAAGGATACTCATTATCAGGAGAGATTAGACTGCATTATCTTTAAACCTTCGGGGTTTAAAGTTTTATCGTTTACAACTATTCCTATGTTTATATTTGTCGCTCTAGGGTTTGGGTTTTACCCATTCTCTATTGGTTTTCATTTTTTATATTATTATTTTGATATAATACTCCACTGATCCACTCTTCTCTCTTTGATTTCGTATCGTACTTGACATATATGAATTCTAACATAATGATTACATGTTAATTTCCCCATAATCATGGGTATTAGGTCAAATACTTTGATTTTATGATTTATATGATATGAATTAATGTTGATTGCATCACTGAGAAATGAATTGTTGGTTATACTCCAATTGTCTTAATGATTGGATGGTTGTGTGAGTTGTGATTCCTAGTTCGAGAGGGGTGGTGGGTGACCGACACATTGCAATTCAGGGGGTTCAACTTTTCGAAACCCTCATCCCTTAATTGTCATGCCCCTTGCATACTAGGATTGTGCTCTAACCCGAGAAGGATAGTAGACATCCCGAATCTAGGCCGACTCCAATACCGAGAGATGGAGTTGATATATTTACGGTTATAAAATATTCTCTAAATTGCATGATATGTTCATTTTCATTTTGTTGAATTATATAGCCAAGGTGACCTAGCACTTATGATTTCCTTAATACTTATTAAATCTCTCTGCCTTTGCATGATTGTGATTGTCATATTACTTTTGATAATACATTTCTCAATAACATTAATACATTATTTACACATTTAAATACACCAATATCAATAATTGGATTAAGTTAACCCCAATTGATCCACGTGGATTCGACATGGGTGTGTCGGTTATTACTTGTAACGATTATGTGCACTTGTGCATAATCACGTGTCACATAGTACTGTCCACGTGCCCTAATAACAAACCGACCAAACCATGTAAGTCGACCATTATATCTTCACTATATCTTTCAATCCATTAAAATTTATAATTATAAGGGTTAATTACACTTTACTCATACTATAGTGGTCAGTTTTACGTTTTACTACAGCTTAATTTAAGGTCACTTAATTGTGTTTTTTTACGCTTACTCGAATTTTGAACTTAGAGTAGAGCATCGCACTAAATAGAACTCTAATCGGTGATTTATAATGGGAAATGTGAAAGGAAGAGAGGACATTTGTAACGCATCTGAGGCCGACGAGGAAGGGAGTGGAGCGATTGCGCCGAAGGAGGAGGAGGGCATGGTGGTGCCATATGTGTCTCGTCCCTCTGAATCCACCGATTTGATGGGTCAATCTCCGTCGTCCAGTCCCTGGACGATTCAGTCGTCGTTGATGTTCACGCCCCATTTGGGATCTCTATCGAAACTTGATTTCGTACTTGAATCCAAATTTGGTAATGTTGTTTTTGGGGGTTTTGATTGCAAATTAGTGTGTTTCGGAATCATGGGTTGTTTGGTTTGTGTTTTGGATTTGTGGGTTTTGAGTTGTTGGAGCTGTAGTGAAGTCCAATAATGGAAGTCTGATTTTTCTTCTTCTCATTTTCACCCATGGATAGCATTTCTATATGGAAGTCTCGTAATGGACGAGACTCTCTCACTCATGTTTAGGCTCTGTTCTTGAAATTGTAATTGATGGATAACATTTTTCTTGATTTGATGAAATTATGTACAGGACGCCTCTTTATAATATACTCATGTTGGTTTTTTAGTTGCAAATTTCAATTGAGTTCATCAAGGAAGGAGAGACATGGAGGAGAGAGGATTAAGAGGGGTTAAAATGGTAGTTACAAGGGTATTTTAGTTTTTTTAACAAATTTTGACAGACCTATCGAAAACGGACAAAATGAGAAAAATCTCAATATAAAGAGGCGCATGTGAGAAAAAAAATTTAAAAAATATTTATGTGAGAAAGTGTTAATTCTAGATGTAATCTTAAGAGATTTCTCTTATTTTTCATCTTTCTTATCTTTTGCCGTTCGCTTATCACCTTACTCTTCTACTTCTACAAATTATCTCCAATAAATCTTAATTCACTTCAAGATGTATCCAATAATTATACAATTCTCAACTATTCATATGCAACCCTTATGTGTATATTTGACGTAAGGGAATCAAATAAGAGTTGTTGAAAATTATCTAAGAAACAAAACAAAGCCTATAACAACAAGAGTAGGACAAAATAAAAGGACACGTGTCAAACATAATGGACGTAATAGGAAGAGTAAAACACGTGCGGGTGGTTGGTCAAAGGTGGGAACACAAGTAGAGGTTCTCTTTTGTCTTACCATATTGGGCGTGTCGGAACCCCAACTCTATAATCCTCTGTTTAGTACTATTTTGCTGATGATCTGAGCCTCGATCGTCCACTCAAAGACGCCATTTTTGACATTTTTTGGTACAAACTGTGGGTTTAGTCCATACATACATTCATCCATCTTAATCCTTATATTTTCTCTTTGGATAGAACATCTAGAAGATTCAACTTTTATCATAATGTATTTTTAGTTTGTTAAATTTGTTTACTTGTAATATCTCTTGATTTTATATGTTCAAAAGAACGTACTAATTTATTATTTTTGGCACAAACTATAGGTTTTGTCCAAACATTCATTTTAATCTTTATCTTTTTACTTTTCGATGGAATATTTAAAAGATTCGGCTTTTATTTTCATGTGTTTTTAGCTTGATTAATTTATTTTCTTTTATGTATGACATCTTTTAGTTTTTTGTTATAAATGCATTTTATTCTTTCATCTAAATTGGGTGGTGCAATCTCATCACCCATAAACCGAACGTACGCATGATGTACTGTTTTTACGAATGATAACTTACGTTCTGTTGACACACATCACAAACACTAGCAAAACTAATAAACACTAACAACAGATAACCAGCACGACTAACAAACACAAATAACACTAAACAAACTAAACACATTAAAGTTCCTCCAGATATCACGCTTAGATTCGAACACTGGTCTTGAGACCATGAAACGAGTTTTTGAGTATAGGCTCTTAATTTAGTTTGATATCTATAGGAGAATGTATTATTATTATATTTATAATTTATAATATTTTACAGATTATAAATTTGAGTATTTTGGACTTAAATATGAAATTAATAATTCAAATAAATTATTGTGATTAAACAACGCCATTTCACAAGAATCATTAAGGGTTAAGAAATATTAACAATAATTAAGAGACTATTCATTTATTTTTCTTATCAAAATATGAGTATTGGATATGATCATGACTGTTGAAATTTTAAAATAAGGTTTTCATATATATGGAATTTTGAATAGATATTATGCGAGTATTATATTAAATAATCTCATGAGGCTCATACATTAATTAAATATATAAAATGTCTAGCATCTCCAATGCAACTGCACAAAGAATTGCATTTTGCAGATGGTAAGTCGTAATGCCCAATAGTTTAATAATAATATATTTGCTTTTGAAACTGTGATTGGAATGGAACATTTTTTTTAAATTATTAGAGGTATGGTTTTAGAGTAACTATACTAGAGTTTGGGTTGTAATGAACCACCAATAAATAATTTGTGCTGTAATAAAATATTTCTTAGATGGAGATGTTCTCGGTATTTTCATTATATTTACACTGATTAAGCGGGAAAAAAGGAGAATTTAACACATTATTTGACTGTCAATTGATTATATAAATACATTAATTACTGCAAATTTTGATAAAAATAAATAAAGTTTGCACGAAGAAAAAAATGGACATAAAACCAAGTGAGACGCAACCTAATTAAATGCTTCAAAGTGGGAGTGAATGGCTGATACGGAATGGATCCGTGTGCTTTGAATACGATGAGACTAAGCCATATAGAAAAATTATATATTCTATTCATGCACTCCAACTCCATCATATATATAATACAAAATTTATTTATCTAATCAATGAATCTTATTTTTAATTAATTCATATGTGGAAACAACAAGAAGAAGCATCAGATAATTAATGAATAAGACATCGTCGAAGCAATGTTTGAAGAAGTAATCGCCCAATCCCATTTGGTCAAAGCCTCTTCATTGATAATAGCCTGTTTTCTGACTCAACTTACATTTCACAATAATAAAAAAAGAAATTACAAGAATACTTACGTATATGATTAAAATTGAATTGTTTTTGTAATATGATAAGAAGTATTTATTGGGGATTGCAAGTTGTTGCCACCATTTCTTCGGACCGTGTAAAACACACATAGATAAGCCTATAATATGATATTTAGAAGGAAAACAAATACATCAGACTTGTGTTCATCCATAACTTTATAGGGCTAAAAACAATTATATATGAACTATCTTCTCTTAATCTTTGTATTTGTTATTAAAATTTAATAATTAACAATATTTGATTATAATATAAAATTGAAAAAAAAATACTGATAATTATCTCCAACTATAAATTGATTTCACTTAGTTACATCCAATTACGATTTGAGTCAGTCAGCTACACTAAACTTACTGTTTTAGACTTTGGAAAATGTTAATTTTCAACTAAAAAGGACAAAAATTCCCATAACTAAAAATTAAAATTTCAAAATATATCTTCTCCTCTCCTCTCCTCTCCACCCTCACCGTCTATCTCTGCTGGAGCTCCGACCGGTGTTACCTCCAGTCACCGGAGATGACATGGTCTCCAATTCACAAAACTAAATAACCTCACCAAAAACCCAGGATCAAAAATTCACAAAATAAACACAATTTTTATAAACTCCAAAATCGACATTGGTTGTGTTTGGATTTTGGTTATGGGTTAGGGTTTTGGGTTCTCCTTTTCTTCTTCTCTCAAAACCGTCGGCGATTCGTGCTTCAACGCTCAAATTTTAAATTGAATCGAGTGTTTTTCTTCTTTTTCGGGTAATTAGTTAGAGTTTCGTTTATGAGGTTTGGGGATTTTTGTAATTGAGTAGATTTTCGATTTTGTCGATGTCCATTCGAAAATTCAGAAACTTTCATGGCGAGAATCGAAAAAACAAGAGAGCGAGGAAGAGGTTGAACCAGAAATTTCCTCTTCTAGTGGATTTGTACACGAATCACAAATTGCGCGTGGAAGAACCAGTGATTGAACTTGACCTAATCGATCATGATTTGTCCGGAGAATCAATGTCAAGTGAATCCACAAAACCCAAATTTGGTTATGAGAATGGCGAGAATTTTAAGGATGAAAATAAAACTGTTCAAACTGATGCAATGCCAATAGTGGAAGATGGAGATAAGAGTTCAACTAATTTGCCATGGAAGAGAGAGAGGGAAGTATTGTGTTTGTGGTTGATGGATATAGGAAGAGGTGGGGGAACAATGAGTTGCCACAAAATCTCAAGGTTCCATTTGGAGCAAAAATTATGTTGTGTGTTTTTGGTTACAGGTTTAGGTGAGATTGTTTGGTTTTGAATTGGAGACCATGTCGAACTCTATGTCGTTGCCTGGAGGTGACACTGGCTGGAGCACCGACAAAAAGACGATGAGGATGGAGAGGGGGGGTAGGTTTCGAAAATTGATTTTTAGTTAGTGGTATTCTGTCTTTTCACTTTGAACATTAACATTTTCCATCTGAAATTGTTAACAGTGTTCGAAAAATAAGTTGTGTGTACCTGAATGACCCAAATCATGGTTGAGTGTAGTTAAATATAATCGAAGTATAGTTGGGGATAGTTATCTGTACTTTTCCCTGAAAAATATAATTGAACTCTTAAAACGTTCACTCTACATCTATATTGCATTTCATTTTTGATTTCCCCACTCTAACTCTCTCATTTGTTCTAATAAAATTAAATAAATATTAGTCATCAACTTTGATGTCTGATGTGGGGTTGAACGGTCTCTGTTTGATCCCGCTCAACATCACATTTTGAGTAATTATTTGCCTCGTAGTGGCTATTTAAGAGCCAATCTATGGGCAATTTTATGTTGGAAAGTTTTGAGACCATTTTGCATGTTTTGGAGGAAAAAGGTCGAGTATTATGAGCTGAAAAGATCGAGACTTGTGGGACAAGAAACAAGAGCAGAGACATGAAGAGGGTTTGTCACGATCGTGATAAGACGAGTCATGATCGTGCCAAACTAAATATAATTTTGGTATTTTTGCTCCACAACCCGTAGCCATGCATGATCTCGATCACGGAGGCGGGACGATCGGGACGCAGAGAGTGTCACGATCGTGACCCAAATTCAAACAGGTGATGATCATGATGCTCAACGAGGAGACTGTGGCGCTGACCAGTACAAAGTGGTCCCCCTAGCTGCAGAGACGATCGTGCCTACCAACAGGGACGATCATGACTATCACTAAGTCATGATTGTCATACCTAAAGGCACGATCGTGCCAAGACGAATTTCAAAGCCTATAAAAGGGCCACTTGACCTGGGATGAGGGACACACTTTTCACCTACCAAAACCCTCCTCCAGCGGTCACTTCACCAGCGCAACATTCCCACTGCCCTCACATTGTTCCCTCTTCTTCAAGCCATCTAGTTAAGTTCTTCACCAAGACTTTAATCTTCCAAGGTTGGATTGTAGCAAGAAAAGGTATTTCCTCCATCATCTCATCAAGATTTGCAAAGAACTTCATCATTCACCAAGCAAGAAGAGTCCTACACCTTCAAGAACACAAGAGCATTTTCTAACTCTCTCTACATATCTATGCTTGTGTTCTTGTATTTTGTTATGTATTTGTTTGTCACTATTGACTTGAGCGGAATGGTTGATGGCTAAAAACCCTTGGCTATGGGTGCTAGACATTGTATAATTTGAAATTTATTGTTATTGAGGTATTAGTTCTAGGTTGACGAATGTGTTATGTGGTTTTTCCTTGTTTGAATGCTTGCTTTCTATTTTGTCCATTTAGGATGCATGTTTAGGGAGCTAGGTCGATCTCGAAAGGGAAGAATAGTTTTGGACCTAGGAATTACAGAGGGTTAGAGGCTCTAAAATCGTGTTTTGACACCTCGGATTGACCCTTAGCCTAAGATTGTCGGGCAAATGCGGTCCCGAGTTGGTTTCGAACTCGAGAGAGCGAGGATCGACTTGAGATTAGGCCAATCTCAATGTCGAGAGGCGAGATTGGTATATATGACATAGGGTTGACATAGGAATCACCAATTTGGACTACTACTTCAATAATGCGAATTTCGATCTTGCATGTTTAGCACCCTAGGCTCCCGTTAAAACACCCACTTGCAATTGTTTGTTAGTTAATTTAAGTTTAAGGTAAAAATAGTTAATTGTCCATCTTTCTCGCACGAATACGACACTAATCGGAGACCCTAACTTAGTCCCCTTGGATTCGACCTGGTCTTACCGAAATTTATTACTTGTGACCGTGTTCACTTGCACGTGGGAAATCGGAGCGTGACATTTGCGTGTCACATTTTGGTCTAACAATGTCATGTCAAAAATTCACATATCTTTCCAAATAATTATAGTTCTACTATAACGCTAAAAATGAATATTAATGTTGCAATTAAAAGTACATGGGTACCATTTTTAACTCTAATATATTGTAGTCTCCGAGGGGACACAACAACGGCAAGGTGGGGAAGAGTTAAAGGGTAGATTTAGGATATGTCTATGAATACTACGCGGAGGCGCACACATCCATAGTTTTATGAGAGTCCAGTATGAGTGTCGAATACGATGAAAGGTATCTCACATGACTTAATATTAGGTGATTGGTCGTGTTTGTTTTGAGCATTGTA
>JAYMTP010000333.1:0-36635 GCA_036897365.1 Geranium brycei | reverse complement strand
TTAATTATTACTTGTAAACGACCGCGTGCACTTGCGCGTATTCGTGAGCTCGTGGACCACTGTCTACGGGCCCAACAGAGATATAACTTTCGACATTATGAAAAATTGTATTTAATTTTTGTTTAAAATTATATAATTTCCAATGTATTCATAAATCTCTCACATTCAACGAAAATGAAATCTGCTAAAGAAGGTCGCATTCAACTGTTATTTCTCAAAAATGCACTGGATTCAAAATCAGCTGAAATTGCATGAGAATGTGATGCCCATGCCAATTTTGATCTTCATATCAGTAGAAAAAGGAGAGGACAACAATAGGGTAGATCGGGCTGATTTAATTGCTAGAAAAAAATGAAGATTGAAGATTAAGGGGATCTCCGGCCAGCATCACAAAGAAAAGGTAGGAGAGGGGATGAATAACGTAAATTTAAAATTTTAAAAATAAAAGAGGGACAATTTTGTTGTTTTACAGTGAATTAAAAATCAAATAAACTAAAACTTAACAGAATCTATAATGGGAAAATATGAAAGTTGAGTGACCTCTAACTAGCAAATTATTTGTTAGTACACATGATTAATATTGGACAGTAACTGTACTTTCGGCCAGTCATAAATAAAGGGAGTGCTTGTGTTTTTTTTCATATGCAGTAGTGTGTGGTTCATAACAATTTTAAAATGGAGGCCGTCAGTTCAAAACTTGTTGGAGGGGACAGAAAAGAGTTTTCAGATAAATACGATAAAATTGTGTAATTACTCAAAAAAAGCTTCAACAAATATCACATTTCTAATCCAATGTCATGTCTCTCATATATATATATATATGTATATATATACCAAAACATCACATATATCGAGTAAAGATCTCACTTGTACATGATCGAGGACTATGCTAGTTTGTACACTGATGATATGATGCATCATTGGACTCGTCAAACTCATGACATCATCTCCAAAGCTTCCCTTGTTTTTCCCAGTATACTGAACACAGTTGCAGCAATATGAGAAGGCGTAAGACCCGCCTCCGCTATCTGGTCAGCGGGCGAGCCATGCTCAATGTACCGGTCTGGTAGCACCACAGGTCTCCACTGCACAAGTTTTTCAGTTTCAATGTGATTATGGGAGAGAGAGGTTTCAAATTCTTGTACATCAACAAATTCTATGTCCTAACATAACTTGTAAACAAAATAGTAGGTATGCAATTAATCGTTGTTTCGTTCATACCTTTACTGTGCCATCGAGGAGGCCACTGAGGGACAGAAACTGTGCAACGTGAGATCCAAAGCCTCCGATTGATCCTTCTTCGACTGTAATCAGAAACTCGTGCGATTTTGCTAGGCTGCGAATTAGAGCATGATCTAACGGTTTGCAAAATCGAGCATCTGCAACGGTTAGTTGGATGCCGTGGGATTCTACTAAAGAGGCGGCGGCTACACAGCTCTGAACTGCACTCCCGTAGCCCAACAATGCCACTCTCTCGCCTTCAATTAATATCCTTCCTTTTCCAACCTGTAGGAAATTAATCATAAGTAGCAGCAGCAACCGTTTTATCAAAATTAAGTTGCTCTTGCACGGTCACCATAAAGGTTTCATGTACTGTTTTATGGATTATACCTCGAGAGGAATGCCTTTGTTTCCTGGAGGCAACTCAACGCCGATCCCATTTCCTCTTGGGTAGCGGAAACAGCTGGGTCGGTCGTCAATGGCTGCAGCCGTGGCAACCATGTGAAAGAGCTCTGCCTCGTCGGAAGGAGCCATGACTACCATGTTAGGGAGGCACGCCATGAAAGTGACATCAAAAGCACCACAATGGGTGGGGCCATCAGCTCCAACAAGCCCAGCTCTGTCCATTGCAAATCTCACAGGCAGTTTCTGCAAATCAACATCGTGTACTACCTGTTGCATGACAAAATCGCAATGATTTACATGATACAATGTAATGTAATTGTTTGGACTTGGGAAGAAGAAGAAGAATTGGGGGCTTGGCTTGCCTGGTCGTAAGCTCTTTGCATAAACGATGAATAGATTGCACAAAATGGTTTAAGACCTTCACAAGCTAGCCCAGCAGCAAAAGTAACGGCATGCTGTTCCGCTATACCAACGTCGAAGCAGCGTGTAGGAAAACGGCGAAGGAAGAGGTTCAAGCCTGTTCCACCTCCCATTGCTGCATGGATTGCAACGATATCTTTGTCAGCCTCCGCTTCTGCAATCAGAGCCTCTGCAAAGTATGTCGTGTAAGACAGCGTAGGAGCACTGGACTTGAATTGCTTTCCTGTAGCCATATCGAACTTGGTCACTCCTGCAAAGCAAGGTCCACCGTAGCTTGTCATTTTTTGTTCAACATCACATCAGGTTACCCGTATCATATTAAACAAAGATGTTTTCAAAAAGTATACATATACCCCCTAAGATGTTTACATTTCTTTTAGGAGGAGTTTTCAATGCTAGATGACACACTAATCCTGAATATTAGAGTTAAAGTTTACCATGGTACTTGTCTGCAGCTTTCTCTGCATATGGGTATCCTCGACCTTTCTCTGTAACAACGTGAATGAGCACTGGACCTGTTGTTTGGGTACTTTTAACCTCTTTGAGAATGGCAATAAGATCGTCTATGCTATGACCATCAACTGGACCAATATAATAGAGTCCTAGTTCTTCAAACAGAGTTGATCCAGACCCACTGATCATCCCACGTGCATATTCATCGACTTTGGCAGCTAGCTCGTGCATGGGTCCACCAAGCTGCTTGGTTACTCCCTGCAACAAAACCACAGTAGACCCATGTTAAGCTTCACCTAATTTTGGGATCAAGAGAAAAGCGAAAAAAGCGTTTCCATGGCTTACCTTGGCAACCTCCCTTAATTCACGGAGGGGCCTGTTCGATTGCAATCTGCTAAGAGCACTGCTTAGAGCTCCTACAGGTGGTATTGGCCCATCGAGATTAGCAGTGGGCAGAGAAACTTGTTTGTTGTCGTTAAGGATAACAATCATATCAGAATCTAGATACCCAGCATTATTCATGGCTTCATAGGCTTGTCCTGCTGTCATGGCACCGTCACCGATAACAGCTACTACATTGTTCTTCCTACCCTTCAGATCCCGCCCCACAGCCATCCCTATGCACCCAAAATATTGAAAAAGATTTCATAACTTGCATACAAGTAGCATTTAACATAACAAGTTATGTTTAAACAACTACAACATTGGAAACCAAAAATTATGAATCCATAGCTAAAGAAATTGATTGATAAAATCAACGTTAATATGTCATATCGTGTGAACTAGATTGAAATAAGCATCACTGACGACTCATGTGTATGACAAACCTGACTTCAGAAACTGATAATCATAACATGAGACAAAAAAAACTAAAATTCTTAAACCAAAAGTCTTCACTTGAGTGGAGAAAGACAGTGTATTTACCCAAGCCTGCTGAAATAGTGGTAGAACTATGACCGGTGCCAAAACTATCATGCTCACTCTCAGACCGTTTGGTGAATCCAGACAACCCGTTAGTCTGCCTCATAGTGTGCATCTTATCCCTTCTCCCAGTGAGAATTTTATGCGGGTACGACTGTCAAAATTAGAGTTATTAGAAAAAACACACAACACAACCCATCAATATCAGAAACATGTAGACAAACAAGGATTGTAGAAGTGAAACTAACCTGATGACCAACATCCCAAAGGATCTTGTCTTGAGGGGTGTTAAAGACGTAATGGAGAGCCACAGTGAGCTCCACAACCCCGAGGCTGGAACCAAGGTGACCTCCAGTCTTAGAAACATTAAATATGACATCAGAACGCAATTCGTCTGCAAGTTGCTTCAACTCCTGGACAACGCACATACAAAAAATGAATACACATATATAACTCCATAATAAAGCAACTGAGTACATACACATTCTATGATATTGTGTCTGGAATAGGGATAGAGTAGGAACCTTGAGAGAGAGATTCTTCATGTGAATAGGATAATTAATGGTGTCAAGAAGAGGAGTGGATGGTCTATGAGACTGAAACTCTCCTCTTTCTGACAATGATGCACGAACTCCAGAACTTCCTCTCCTCTTCCTCTTCGCCTGTAGCTGTACCTAAAATATTAATCCATTCACCATCAAACACAAGAAAGCACAGATCGAGTGAAGTGGGTCTCGATAGTTCGAAGATTTGGAGATAACCCAGATCCTGAATCAAACTAAAATCGACTGAGGCAGTAAAAAGAGTCAAAAGGGTGCTCACAAAACAGATAAAGCCAATGATTCCAAACCTGATTGAGCTGTCTGAGTTGAATTTGGGAATGGGGACGAGAATGGGAGAGCAGATCCAGTGATGGGAACAATCTTTGGGACTCAGAAACAGCCATGACTGAAGTAGTCCTGTGGTTGATGTGGGCAGGGAATGAGAATGTAGAAACTGCCATTGACGCGATGATGAAGAAGAAGAAGAAGAAATTGAGCAATGAAATGCAATGAAGAGGAGAGAAATCAGAAATGTATATGATGATATAAATGTAGGGTCTTTAACTTTAATGCCAATTTTCAACTTGCATTCTTCATATTTGGTTTGGAGTGTGATTGGGCCACGTCTGCTCAAATCACAACCGGATAGAGTGAGTGATAGGATTCAATTCAATTTCTGTCATTTTTTTAGCCTTGTTGTACATGCCATCTATACAAGTATAATAGAGCCAAATTCTTAACAATCTATTCATTTTCATAAGTGGGTTAAAAAAGAACATTACAATTTTGTTTTCTACTAGAGAATGTCGGACTTGTTTCAAATGTTTATTACTTATTTTGAACTTTCAATATATATATTTTTTACTCTTATTGGATTTGACAACTTGCGGAAGGAGTCATTAAACAGAGTCCAAAATAAAGTTGAAATCAATAAGTACGACAATTACAGAGAGACGACTTTTAATACCTATCGTGTTGTTAAATGATATAATATTTGAATTTATTGTATTTTAAATCAGTGATAAGAAGATAAAAAAATACTCTTATGTGTCTTTAAAATTTTTAAAACGCATATCGTTTGTTTAAAAATCAAATGAAGAGGAGTACGTGCACATTGAGTTCAGTGGTGACATGGTCTTTTTGGTTGGCCAGATCGTTATTAGCAATCCAAACGTTGATTTTGGATACTCCGATCGAGAACGAAATGTGAGATTGGTTATTTGAATTGTTTTAAAATCATATTCTTTTATTAAAAAGATATATCGTTCTCATGTCTACTCAGCACAACACGAATGAGGTTGATCCGTTGGAATGTCCCATAGAAAAACAATAAAGAATCCACCTAAGAGCTGTGATTTTGAAGTTTAAAATACACATACATAGATTTTCGTCTTTTTATAAAATGGATCGTAAACATTTTAACGTTCGACAAAGTTTGGTAAAAAAAAGTTTGTTTAAATGTGTTTTTTTAGATTTCCACTATTAAATTTTCCAATTTAATTATAAATTTCAATGTTTTGTTCTAATTCATCTTCATCATTATGCATATTATTCCTACTTGTGACAGACGTACATAATCTTTCAATTTAATCCTAACCTTTTCTAAATTATTACAAGAAGTTTGCTATCAAATTTAACAATTTACATAAAAAAAGGGCCCGAAATCCGAACCATAGAATGATTTTTTTGGCATACATGAACTCGTTTTTACTAATTAGCCCATAGAAAATTGCTATCTCCTATTCTTAATGTCTGGTTCATTATCACCTTGAAGCTCACAACTAATAAAAGACTCAAGAGAAAACTTCCTCAAGGGCTGCATAATTTCTTGACAAAAGCTCTAAATTACAAAACTTAGGTACTTAAAGCCATATAGAGGATCAACATTTCAACACTATAACTGGCATTCAGACAACTCGAGCAGCGACTAATAAAAGAAAAACAATCTGTTGATCGAAGTATATTGTCCCCAAAAACCAGATATGATGGCATTTTGATCACTTCATTTTTGCCTCTGTGAACAGAAGATGGCAATTCACTCGGGTGATAAATCGAATGCCGTGAGTAGTTACAGTTCAACCAGTTGTGTCTGCACTACCTCCATCCCGTAATGAGTCTCATTTAATTTTCTTTAGCAGGGATCAAGTATTTCTGAAATAGTCTTGATTTCTCATTATCTAATATACTGTGTGTGCCTACTAAACGATGATAAACTATAAGTCTATAAATGAGAAAGATATTATTGAAACTTCATGCATAATTATCTTCCTCAGAAGTAATTAGGTAAGGGCACTCAGTTATTTAGGATGGAGGGACTGAAATTATGTACATCTCCCTACTGTGGATATAATATAAGCAACTTCCTGTAACCTAAATAGGTATCACGCAATGATGCATTATGAATATTTTCTTCAATGGTAATCACCGTCCAAGCTAATGTGGTTGGTGAGAAGCATATTTGCATACAGACTAGAGATCATAAGTGAACACAGCATCAGGAAAATGCAAGGTTCTAAAACTCAGGATTTGAGAGAACTCAACAAGGCAAAAAATAAGGAGGTTTGAGAACTCGGTGAGAAATTGGTAAAACTCGTTTTGTATTAAATACATATATAATTCACATGAAAGACAAAAGTAGCAATACTTTAGTACAATATGACACTTTTAAAAAAATAATTTAAAACAAAAACACAATTTATAGAACAATTTCAAATCATACGTGAAAAAAATCAAACTTTGGCCAGGTTTGACCGAGTTGAGGGAGAACTATACAAAACTGAACCATCGAGAACGAGTTCTACAACTCGGTCCAAAACTATGCCAACTCGGGAGTTTTAGAACACTGAGAAAATGCCAAATACAAGCGCAAGTCGAACAAGACTATGATATCATCAAGAGTTTTTAAATGAGACTGCATACACTGAGCAAAGTACCACAACTAAATAGCCAACCCAATGACTCTGACCTCATTGGTAACCAGCCCGGTAACACTCAGGATAACTAATCTTGTAGGATTCATATCTGGTGCTCCGTGGTGGTAGAAGTTGTTTTTTTGCGCAGATCGAGGATGATGTGTGGTGGTGGTGGTCGGTTTACTCCTTTTATGTCCCTGCGTGGACTCCAGAGGGATCGGTGTTGTGGGTGAGTGGTAGTGGGGAGTTAGGGTGGGTTTTTGTTTAATGATAGTGGTCGGTCTTGTCCGGCATAGGTCCATCATTTTCCAGGTTATTGTGTGGGTGGACGGTCGGTGACTTGTCCGATTCCTGGTGTTTCCAGAAAAATATGGTGTCGATTAAGCAGCATTTTACAGCTTCATTGTAAATTGTACGTGCTGATGCTCGATCTTCGGGTGTGGATTTTGTTCCTCCCATATTAATATTGAATGAATGATTTGTTCGCTTTAAAAAAAAACCCTCACAAACCCACAAATGAAAATAAAATATTTTCCTCTCATCTTGTCATTCCAAAAGATGATGATTTGAAGAAAAGAATTGAATTTTTTTCAATGCAATTTTCAGACTGAAAATGTTGAAATACAATCTAAACATCATGCGGTCCAACTTCTGATATGGTCGCCGGTTCTTATGGCACTTCTTTAAGTGCCAAAATTTACTTGACCATATCAGAACAGTGTATTATAGAACAAGAAAAATACAATTGTTTTCACAAGTTCTACATCACTTTCAAGTTTTAGTTTATAAATCACAATCCCATCATCACTTGCAATCACAAATAGTTCCAACAAAATCCATCGTAATCAAAGATTATGATTGAGGAAATCTTGTTTCACTGCTCCAAGGCATTTTCCCAAATCGGTACATAACCATACAAAGAAATGGACAGTTCACAGCCAGGAAAAAAAAATATCTGCTCAATACAGAGTAACATAATTATTGTGAGCATTAAAAAGCGAAATCAGCAACAGATCATTCCAAAGGGCACGCTTTCTCAAATGATTGCTGCTCTTTGCGACATAAATCAAACTCGTTTGTATGGTAATACATGCAATGTGCATAGGTATCCATTTCACTTGTGCACTTCTGGTGAAGATCTTTCAATCTGCACGACCATGCAATAATTATAAGAATATGAAAGAGTTTCCATGTTTATGCACACACCATGAATCAGTAGTCGTATACACAAGAAAATACACATAAGCAGTCCAAGAACATTGTAATACTAATTACGTACCCACCATTAATCACCCGTATACCCAAGCAAGCACACACCTAAGCAGTCTAGAAACATTAGTATAATCTGTGTTGCAAGAAGACATGAAAAGTCTGTTATGTGTATCAATTGTTAGGAATGATTTGAAATTGTCGACTATTATGGCTTTTTTGAAGAAAAAAAATCCTGTAATGATTGACACCACTGTGCATGAAAAGCTAACTTGATCATGCATCCTGGACAACTGTACCGGTAAACATAGACCTGTGACCATAAGATTTAAACAAACTAAGAAATGAAAATGAACAATAATCCTTATATATGTTTTGCAGGAATGAAATAGTTTACCATGTTTGTGAGGGAGACTTGCCTAAAGGACAAAGGAGAATAGAATGGAGAAGTTACTTAAGTCTATAACATAATACGCTGGAATTCTTAAGCATATGAGTAACAACATTCATTTGGGTTACTAATGAACTTGCCATTTGACATGTAAAAATTGTAGTAACTAGTTAATCTAATACTCTCTTCTTCCTCCTAAGCTACAATCATAACTTCTCCTTAAAGGAAAGACTTGTCAAACAATGCACTTAAGCTTTCTCCTTTTTCACGTATAATATATAAACAATATCATTTATCTTCATTTTCGAGGTCATTTACATGTTAATTATAATCCCCGGCTAAATATTTACCGATATGGTCGACAGCAACAAAGAAGCAGGCAAATTTTCATCTACTACACATTCTACATTGACCACATCGTTGTTCTCCCTCAAAATAAGCCCTAATGGTGGATAATTGATATTTATGAGTTAATTAACTGAGGTTTATTTCAAATCTGTGTACAATTTGTTCACAAAATAGAATGAATGGATTGTTTTCCTATTGGTGGTCTATTTGACTAAACTTGGTTCAAAATTTTGTTGCCACATGAGAAAAGCTCAATCCTGGACTAGCATACACCAATTTATAACATCACATGTGTACATCAGAATAGTGTGTTAATCATTCCACATAATAGAACATGCGCTCTATTTACAAGAAGATATATGAAATATATATTTTATAATACAATAAGATAAATAGTTAACTTGCATGTAAATATTATCGATGTAATTTCCATATAAGCTTCAATTTAGTTCGTAGTCCACAAAAGTGTTGTCATGGATATCCTCAAGATAACTACTATAGTTGATAGGACTTAATTCATAAATTGAAGTATAAATTCAATCAGAGGAAACATTCTTGGATAAACCACTACCAGATGTTTGTGTAATAAAAAATACATGGTAAAAGGACTAATGAACAAGATAACCAACAAACTGCTTTGAAGTAAAGTGCACGAATTTACTTCTACTGTATGGGCATCTCAAACGAGTATATTAACCTACACAAGTAGAAGAAATGAAAATTGCATTTTCTCATAAACTTTCATCCCAAATCACTAGCTGAGTACTGTTGCATTGCCTTACTGAATCACATAACATTACTAACTTTTTCATAAGTTCATAACAGCAAAATCACCCTTACATCTAACCCGCTGGAAAATAGGTTATATATTTAACCAAAGTTACCAAACAAAAGGAAAGTAACTTCCTTTTCAATTCTAGAAATTGAAAAGATAAACAAATCGAAAGATGGATTATAGATATTTTTGCAATCCAACGGTTAGTAGTTTACTGGAAGCCTAGTATCTCGACATCTACATTGTCAATGTATCCCTTTAACCCTCAAAGGACCATCTACCACATAACATTTACTTGCCACTTCAACTTATTTGACTACTGATAAATTTATATTGAGTTTCCTGCAACTTCTAGTTTCTCTCTAAATCTAGATTTCTACATAGAATCTCCAAAGACCAACCATCTCAAATAATGCTCGACCTCAGTTTGTAGGTACAATTGCAAACTATGATCATCTCGAATAATCATATTTTTTGTCAAATGAAACTTCACATGATAACCCACAAAAATTGTAAGTCAACTAACATTTCCCCTCTTCCAAACTCAAGCCCCTAAATTACATTCAAGATTACAAAACTGAAATAAATCCTCAAGTTTATATATCTTCCACTGCCCAGCATTTTCTCATGAACCAAACAGAACATAAAACTCAAAATAAGTGAAACGAGCCATCGACAAACAATTTCAAACCACAATACACGCAGTGACAGAGAAAAGAAATGCTTACAAATTGAGGACGCAGCGCGTGACTTGCTGACCCTTCTCGAGACATTTCTCTGGGTTTGGATTCTTCTGCTTGCACTTGAGGAACTCGACGTTCTCCGAGAAACACCTCGATCCGATATGCTTCGACGACGCCATCAGCACCGCCGATGTCGGGATCGGATTCCCTGAACCATCCACCGTCTTCTCCGACATCTCCAAAATTTCAGTTCTCCCTCCCGATCCTGCAGATGACAGATCCAATTCGCACTGATTTTCCTATACTTTCTCAGCGACCAAACAGTGATACAGAAATGTAAGAAAATTTTAGGGGTGTGCTTGGAGTGGAGAGCAAAGATGAGAAAATGCTAACCTGCACCTGGGTGATATGTTACTATTGGATCGTTTCCTTCTAAGCGGCCCAAAATCAAGCTCGCGGCCCATGAAGTATCGGACGAAATTGCCCCTGACTTTTGAGCTTAATCACATCTGAGCACTGGATTTACACTTGAACGATCAGCCTGACCTGAACCCTAATCTCCGTCGTCGTTTATTTTGATTTCCTTCTCCGGCGAACCAGAAACCAGGTAGCTACTTCTCTCTGCCGTATTTTTTTTCACGTGAACCTCTATTTTGGTCTTGATTTTTGCCTTACTTGTTGTTGCTTCTGGAACTTCAAAATTCTGTTGTTATGTGCTCTAAATGTGTCATAATTGGAACAGTATTGCTGACTGAACTTGTGCATTGCATGTGGATCTCTTCAAGAAGTTCTTAAGCTCATATGAATTAGGAAAATGTGGTTACTTCCTGTCCGAGCAATGCCTCAGACATACAGTATTATGTGTTAAGAGTATCACATTAGATATATGTATATTCATTGAGCACTTAATAATCGAGTCGTATGAGTTAGGCACCTACATTTAGCCATTTACTTGTCATGCGAAAACAATGTGGTCTTAAAAGTGAAAAGCTGCACTGATCTCATGGGTTTTGATGTGCTTAATTTCTAAGGTTTTGTTAAGACCTGAAAGCACTTCACTGGTGTGCAAGAGAGCTCTAAGTTCATGCATACACGTGAGGTGATAAAGAAAACTCCATTTGTGCATGTGGTTAGTCCACTATGGAAAGAGAAGTGAGGCTCGGAGGTGAAGGGGGTATTGAGAACTAAATCACGCATTGACTAAATATGTTTTTTATGACAAGGGTTAACCTTTTAACTGTGGAACCCAGTCCCATTTTCAAATTCTTGATGACAATAAGGTCTTGTTCGACTTTGGCCTATGGGTATTAGGCATCTGCCCCTGTTGCCTCCAACTGTTGTCTCTAGTTTATTTGCAAGTTTACTCCTCAACAGCCACATTGTCTTGCATAGTAGTTACCATTGAAGGAAATATTCGTAATACATCATTGTGTGAAAGTAAAACCTATCTATGCTATTGACGATTGCACAGTAAGAGTATGCACTTAATTGTATGGATGAACAGTTCAAAGTTTTTGTCTTTGATTATGTAATGCATTTATCGTGATTCACACCCATCCAAGGAGCCTTTTTGTTGGATTAACTTGAAGATGGTTTGTGGCTTCTGTCGGTGAAGTCTCTGTGAAAGCAATTGATTTTGTGAAGTAATATGTATAACTTTCTAGGATGTGCCAGGTCTACCAATATCCTTTAGTCTCATTGCTACATATGTGAAAATATTTTTTCAATCATAATATTTGTAAACTTCATTACTATTACTTTGTCAGCTGATTCTTTATTTGATTTACATGTTTGTATTCAGTTGGTAGTGTAACTATGGACGATCAGAAAAAAACTGAACTTGAAAGTTTTCTTGAAGTTCTCCCTCCTGTTGAGTTTTGTTGTGTCTATGGCTCTGCTCTCCATCCAAACCATACCAACAAGGTTATTCATCATATCTTTTTTGTCTTTGTTATCTCTCCATAACAACTTTTAATTTGATATATGTCCGTTATCTCTCTTTTTTTACATGTGAACTTTGGGTGTGTAGTCAAGCATGGTTGATTACATTCTTGGTGTACCAGATACTCTGCAATGGCATTCTGAGGTAATTCTGAATTGCTTTTGCACGGACTATAATGTCAAAAATCCTAAACTTTGATTTGTTTGCTTTTAAGAATATGAAATTAAATAAAGATCACTATGCTTCATGGATGGTACACCTCGGTGGGGCAAAACTGGTATGCCTCTCTCTCTCTGAATCCATCTGTTTGGGTTTATTGTCATCTACAAGACTTTTTCTTTTGGTTTGTTCTGTTAGGTTACCCAAATTGCAGATAAAATTGGTGTAGGAGTACACTTCAATCCATTTGTTACTTGGAATAACAAGGTATTGATCTTACAATGACATAAACTTATAAGCAAGCATGTTCATGATTTCTATTAATCAATTCACTGTGTATTTACCAACTATATTTTATCCTTATTTACTCCTTGATGAATTTATTGGAGAGGAATGTGATGAATTTTCCGTGATTCTAAATGGCCTAATGTTCACTTTCAACAGATGCTCAAATATGGGGTTGTTCGGATACATGACTTGGTTCAAGACATATTGGCTTGGGAAAGATTCTACTTGAGCGGTCGTTTGCAAAAACCAGTATATATTCACACCACTTAGTTCTTCTCTAACCTATTATTCTGTCACTAGTTACACCTCAGTATGATATAGTAAATCCTCATTCCATCATCACCTGATGCTACTTATGTAGACATGGCACATGATGTAAAAGTTTAGCTTGATGATGATTCTATTTCTAGCTGGTTGATGCCTCCTCTGCTCCTCAAATTAGCTTGCAGTTCCCACTAATGATTCTCTCTGCTGCATTTCATGCTTAAATACTTCTTTATCACAACTGTATTCATGCATGAATCTCAAAAGGATCCAATGTCTTTGGTCCAGGTTCATTTACTTGTGGATAAAAGGGGTATTGAAAATGTGAATTCTGTTAATTTGAGGGCTGCAGTCGCCGCTGCTCTCCTACTCTTACCATCCAAATTCACAGAGGTCTATATTCTCATAGTTCGTTAGTTTGGATGCCTATTTACAAAATTCTTAAATATGTTATATGTTCACACAGGAAGAACTATATGCTAAAATTTGCAGTCTCTCGTACATGGGCGACTTACGTATGCTTTTTGCTGAGGATCAGTACAAGGTAAGGCTTGATCGCAACTTCCACAAATCTTTTGAAGGAATTTCATTTATCATTTGCATGCCTTCTGAATCTGATACCTTTGCAGTCAGAGTGTTGGTCGTGTGAGGAAAGATTAGTGACCTCATGAGCCAGTTTTAATTCATAATTTTCAGTACTAATTATTAATCGTGGCCCATTTCCATGCCAAATACAAGTGTGGAACCATAAATTACTATGGAATTGCATTATATGATTCCAAGTTTGAGTCATAACGGTTCCTATTGTCCAGATTTTACCCCATCACACCTCACACTTCTTCGTAAATCGTTCATGGCATGTTGTTGTAGTTGTAGCATAGATGTGCACCTACATCTGATGCAACATTTTTGTTGCTCAAGGAAGTGAACTATTTTTGGCATTTCTCACCATCTGTCACCGATCTTCTGTTGTTGATTTAAACAAGTATCTAGGTGAAGAAAATTGTAGATGGGCAGTTTGAATTATTCCAGTCAAGGTATAGGCCATTTCTTGAAGAGCATGAAGCTAGAGGGTCATTGAAATCATCGTTCTCACATGGGCATCAAGTAGTCATATCACAGGTCCAATCCGTACACTCTCCATTCAGAGCTTGTGAAAATTTATGTCTTCCATTTAATTTTTCTTCCTGGGCATTAACTGGCATTGTAATATCTTATATTAATATGGTAATCATTAACTTTTGCTGTAATCCTCCAAACATATCATGTTTTCTTTTACCTCATTTGGTTATTAGCTAGTGGTAATCAATATTGACAGAAGCGTTATAAACATACCTTTAAACAGTACTAAATCATTATTTTTGTTGCCTTATTTGACTATTAACTGGGTGGGAAACAGTACTTGTGGGAAAACTTTCTGCAGCTTGATGAGCACAGCCAAATGTTTCTGGGCAGATCTGATTGAATTATATTATGTTCATGACTTGAAATATCATAGATTGTTTTTGTTCCTATAATACTCTTAATGGGCTGTAAATTGACTTGAACCCAATACCAGCTGAAATACACATGTTTATAAATTTACTTTCCCCTGAAAGCCACTTTTATTTTTGAGAACATAGATTCATTTGACTTGAACCCCCTACCAACTGAAAAACACGTGTTTTTTGAGTTCAAGTTTTGCTCCAGTAATTGTGACATTTTAATTCTTAAAAGCCAGGATTGTGATCTATCAGCAACTCGACCCCTTATATCTTCCCTTCCTCCACTCATCAGAAGCCGAATGGGGATGAAGCTAGGAGAAAAGAGAGCATTCAGTGAATCTGGTAGGAAATTGAATTATTACACGTGATCTGTATTTATAGAAAGCTTTCATTACCAAGAATCACTTGAAGTTTGTCATTGCAGGTGCAGTTATGAATGAAATTAAGATCAGTTCAAGAGAAGAGGCTGCAAAATGCATGCAGAAGGTCATGAGGCGGATAGTTATGGCCTCAAGTGCAAGGCAGGCTATCTCCGGTCTATTGGCAGTTGGCGGTGTTAACGCTGGTCGATATCTAGCTAATAAGATGCAGAAGGCTTGGAAATCATGGACATGATGCTACAATTATTTATTTATTTTATTTCTATAGTGTCAAAGTCTATTCATGTTGGTTTATTTGTTTTTAAGATAATTAAAATATAATAATTCTGAATCTAGCTAAAAATAATGTTCTTTATTAAAAAAACAATAATTCTTAATTTTAAGGGCAATTTCGTCATTTTATAAAAAATATACATTTTGCAAAAGAAAAAAAAGAAACATGGCAACTTCTTGTAAAAATGTCATATAACATTGCACATTTTTGCAATTTTCCTATTAAAAAATATACATAGTGCTCTTTAGCTTGATTTTGCGAGCCATGAATTGGGAATGGTCATGCGAGTTTCGCCTGGGAGATGTTTGGGTGCTCGCAGTCAGCGAGGGATTATGGAGCCGATCACCGTAGAGGCTTTAGTGTTCCGGGAAGGGCTCATCCAGGCCTCTCATTGTGGCTCCGACACGATTCCGGTTGAATTGGAATGTTAAACGTTTGAACCAACGATTTGATATGCTGGTCTTGTTGTCTCCATGCCTGGCTCGATAACTTTTTATGGTTGGATGTTACTCCAACAGAATCGTAACATAAATGTTGATTTTGCATATCTATTAGGTAATGTAGTAGCACATTTTTTTTATTACTTCTACTCTTTCGAGCTCTGCTTGAAGATCGAGATAAATTATATTCCGAGATCTCCCGTTCTTGTAATATTTCATTTGATTGTTTTTTAAAGAAAGCACCTCTGTTTAATTCTTAAGTCACTATCTTTAAAAAAAAATAGAATTTAGGCTTTCCCTTAAATAAACGTTTTCTTTATTAATAAATGTTGTTATTATGTGTCAATTAACCACTAATTAAGTGACATTTTGCCCATTTTTCAGATATAGAAGAAGCTTCTTCCACTACTTGTGTCCGTTGGGTTTTTCACTCTTGAGAGACAAAAAAAAATGGCATCGTCGTCGACGGCGAAGATAGTGTTGCGAAGTGTCATAGCGATCCTTGTTATCACCGTCGTCTTCTACGTCGCTCGTCCCCTCTACTGGAAAATCTCCGCCACCGTCCACGACATCCGCCGCAACAAACAGACCGTCAAGCAAGGTCCTTTCACCATTCTCACTCACTCCGATCTTGTTCGCTCCGATCTCAATTCGCTTCCTTTTGATTTTCCAGGTATTTCCCAGATCGTCATGGACGCCCAGAAGAGCGTCGGTTGGTACCACGACGAGTCCGATCCAGGAACCAGGGAGATCGGAGCCAAAGCCGCCGCCGCCAGGAGGATCCTTCTTCGCAAGGTGGTGTTGTGAGTTCTTCGATTTAGCGAGGATCTGAGTAGTGGGTTGTGTTTCTATTGCTAGATCTGTGCGGTAATAAGGAGGATTTCGATTCCTCTATCTGGTAGCTGATTTTGTTGTTTTGCTGAAATTGATGTGGGTTTTAGAGGAAATGCAAATTAATGCCACTTCTTGTGCTACACATAGCAACAATTCTATGATAACTAGATAATTTTACAATTTTTCTCTCTATGTTTAATACATATACTATTTTCTTCATTAATTTTATGTGTTCATGTGTAGAATCTAGAAATTAGATTTCAATTGGTTCTTCTTCAACTAAAATATCGGTTCTTGAGCACCCGTATTCCCCCTTTGTGTTGTCAATATGCATTTAAGGTATTGCTTGCAATTGCTTCTTGGTGAGTTATATGTTCTGCTCTGCTACAAAGTCTAGCCGTGTGGGACTGTTAGATCTGTAAAATTTCCTAGTAGCATTGATCATATCGTTCATGAAAGAGAATTTACTATCATAAGGTCGTGTGGACATTTTCTGCTGTTCCCTTATTAGCATTGCTGTGTCTGGTAGGCAGTGAGAATAGTTTCTTGTGAAATATTTAGGGGTATAATCGTATTGCCTTGGTTTGGTCATCTTTGATATGATTACACGTGAAAATCTCTGTAAAGTTGGGTGAGTGAGTAATCAACGATTTGATAGTATCTTCCTCGTGAAGCAAAATAGAAGTCGCTGAACATGAAGAAGTGGTGACCATAATCAAACCTGTGTATCATGGCCAGTTCACAGATTATGGTAGTTGTTCAAATGCTTTAATTCCATAATGTAATCTGATCTCTATAGCAGTGCCTTCTCGAACCTTTTGGCGTGAATAGCTTTACCGTGAGTTTGTGATTCACTTATAAACCTTCTGCACATTGAATTGAGGTAGCTAGTGTGATGAAGTTTAGATATGCATTTATTTGATATTCATTTCTGGTTTTTCTGTAAATTGCAACTTAGGAGCAGAAACTGAAATTATTTAATAAGATTGTGATTATTTGTTTTCAGGGTCCAGCTTGAATGATATTCATTGCAGTGTTCCTTTTTCCCAGAATGGCTTTCAAATTATATATTATAGATTCTTGGTTGATTTAAGATTTGATATTCAGTTCACATGTGATGTACGTTGCCTTTATAATAGAAGCGCACGTGCGCTACCCCTCTAATAGCATCTTATGTATGCACTGCCCTTAGTTAATGGCCGCGCTCTGTTGGCATTGTGCATGTGCGATGTCCTTAATAATGACAACGATTTTTTTCCCTTTGTAGCAGCGTTCCATGTATTATGCTCTGAGGATAAAAATCCAGTATTTGATGGTGGCATCTAATTTTTCATGAATATTTATATGACAATCATTTGCCTACACAATTTTGGAATTGGTGAAAAATAGATTTTAGCATGGAACAAATAAAATCAAGAATTTAGTAGTTACCTCATAAAACATATTTAAATGTTTCTTTTTCTGTATTAAAGAATAAATTGGTATTTAGTATAAACAAATTTTCTATTCAACTTTTCAAGTTTCCGTTTGCTTTAAAACTTGATGTCACCTAACTATTTGCTTAAATTATTTTCTCAGAAACTGAGTTTGGTTTGGGTTTCACCAAATTCACACCCGCTCATATTAAATGGCCGCCTAACCCATTCAATTTTGTATTTCAAAACCTGCAAAAAAAATTGGGTGCCTGACCCGTTAGAAACCCGCTGGGTACGTGAACTTTCCAAAACCCAAAATCCAACTCGAAAATTTAGATTAAATAAAATAAATTACAATAGGCATAATCATATCAATTCACCATATCACCGACAACTCAGAAATTACAATAAACTATCAACTCAGGTTAGGTTAGGTCTTAAAAATTCTAGATCGGGTATATATATTTTTGGGGTAAGGGTCGGCTACAAATCGAGTATATAGGTCCACTCGCACCGTTCAAAAAACCCAAACCCGGCGTGCACCCAAGTTTTTAGAGTTTCACTTGTTTCACTCGGGGTGGATGCATTGGGTATCCGCCGGGTTCAAATTTTGTTGTCATCCCTAATAAGAATGTGAAATAGCTAATAGAATTATAATATGCTATATAATCCGCGAATCATACCCTAATATGATCCTACAAGTATATTTGTAAACTCACTCGAACACTTAAAATTTTACCTCGAACATGTTAGAGGTATTGAATCTGTATTGACTTTAAGCAATTTTTTTATCGGACATGTACATATCCTAAAATTTGAGCCCGATAACTGATCATGTTGGAGTAATTAAGGGAGAACCATCTCATCAAATTCAGATTGAGTTCCTAAATATCCAACCATCAAAAATGAACATATACCTTTGAAAATTTAGAGCAAGTCTTGTATGTGCCAGATTATTGGAATAAAAATAATAAGATAACAAATTTGCATGAATCAGAATCTACCCAAGAAATGATTTTTATACCATTTTCTTATACAATTAAGATAAGTCATAAGAACATTACATAGTCAATTATACCATAAAACTGAAGTCAGTGAATGGGATTGGGACCTTCTTGACTCTATACATATTTTGATATGTATATGTAATTTAATTGAATTAATTAAGTCCGGCCAATCCTTTTGGTCCTATCATTTGACCCACTTTTTTTATGGTAACATATCTTGAAAATCCCACACTTCCTATTTTCTACACTTTGAACGAACCCGTCCGTTTGCTAAGAAATTTGTATGCATTTTACTTAACGTATACATGTATATATCGTAACGATATCGTTGAGGTGGAAAAAAATATATATGTTTCTTGGAACGACGAGACATTAATCAGAAAATATTGAGAAGAAAGAGATGGTTTTATTCGAGAGGATGTTGAGTACTGTTTGGTTGATAGGAATGTTGGTGATTGGAGCAAACTTAAACTTGTTGTTGAGTGTGGAGTGTAGGCCTCATCGGATTCTCTTGGACACTGACCTCGACACCGATGATGTTTTTGCTCTCTTCTACCTCCTCAAGCTTGATCGATCTCTCTTTCGTTTAGAGGTCGATCGTCAACTTTACGTGTCTTTGTTTTCGTTCACATTCTTTCTGTGAATTTATCTATCTCAACACTCTTCTGTACGCGTATAATACATTGACTTACTTCAATGTCTTTATTCCCGTGGGTTGACGAGAATCTTAATATCACTTTTCTCGTTCGGTTTTATCATAGACTTTCATCAGTTCCTTGAACTTTACAGTCTCTTCCTATCAGTTTAAACTTTAAGGCATTAAGTGAACAGGGTTTTAACACGGACAGCTGGTTGACGCAGGGAGTAACAATAAACACGAACGGATGGTCGAATGCGGGACACGCGGTGAATCAAGTGTATGACATTCTGTACATGATGGGTCGCGACGACGTTTCGGTTGGGGTTGGAGGAGAGGGAGGAATACTCGATGATGGTACTGTACTCCCCAACGTCGGGGGATATCTTTCCATCATTGACCAGGTACGAAAGCTTAACAATATCAAACCTGCTCAGATAAGGTTGACCAAGTTGGTCAAGACGACGAGATTACAAAGCCTAACATTTTCTCATCATCGTTAATATTGTTTTGTACTTTGAAAGTTGTCTTTTCGTAAAATGGTCGTGTGTGTCATATATAGGAGAATACAACATTCGGAGGTTGTAGATACAGACAAGCTATTCCTATTGGTCCCGGAGGACGCTTAGATATCGATACAGCCTATGGCATCAGAAGAAGCTTCCTCCCACAGGTACTTAGAGTCTCGTATCGAAAATATATGGGTCATATTTAAGATAAACATCTCTCGAACTTCAAATATGAACGGGTTCTTAAACAGACCATGGTTTAATATGATATCAAAGTTTAATAGTCATGTATCAACTTTTTCTAGACAAAATATCATGTATCGTTTCAAGTGCAGAGTCTCACATAATAAGATTAGTTAGAAATACTCTTGCGACCTTTTATTATTAATATTTAAAATATATTATGCGCGAAAGCATGATCGTTAGAAACTCACATTGAAAACATATGCATCGTATCAGAAGGTAATAGACGACTACGACCTTCAACTACAAGTTTGAGATTTTAAATTAATCGAGCTTTAACAATGTCAAAACTTACTGATCATGGATCTACAAAAGACATATTTGTTGTTTCACGTATGAATCTTGAAATGTGAATAGTCTTGCTTTCTCAAAGTTGATGAAATTATCTCAAGTTTCGATGGTTCAACACAAATCTCAATATTTGACCAATTGCAAAGAACATTTTGGATAAGATTACGAAGAGTGGACTAATTTAACTTATGGTTATTGTTAAAATTCAATTACCATCTTACGGTTATTGTTAATGTTAAAAGAGCTAGACCAATTGAACGTTACAATAATTTCAAATTATTTTATGAATTGTGAATCCTTATGAATGACAAGTTTGGTGAATCAATCAGGGATTGAGAAAATATTCTCCTCTACGGCAAGCTACGGCTCAGCAAGTGTTGGTCGAGAAAATATCAGAAGGTCCCATATCAGTGTTCATAATTGGAGCTCACACAAACATGGCTCTATTTCTGATGAACCATCCACATATGAAGAGGAACATAGAGCACATCTATGCGATGGGCGGTGGGGTCCGATCCAAGAACCCGAGAGGCTGCTCCGCCCGAAGCTCTAACCGGTCATTCGCACCCGCGCAGTGCGGTGACCCGGGGAATTTGTTCATAGACTCCATTAACAATCCCTATGCCGAATTCAATATCTTCGCCGACCCTTTCGCTGCATATCAGGTAACTCATCGAGGGGTGTTTATCCATAAAAGTGCAGAAATTCTATTGTGTAACTGGTCAAGAGGGTGTTGTATACTTTGTTAAACAGAAAAAAATGTGAAATTTGTATTTTTGTGTAGAATGTGTGTATTTTTGCAAAATGACAAAAATATTTCTATAATTAAGAAATATTATTTTTTAAATAATTTAACTAAAGATTTAAATTACACAAATTTTAGTTAGAACATAAAAACAGAAGAAATAAAAATATTTATTTTTAATTTTAATGGACGGTTTTTTCAGTTTTGTACGAATACGTATATTTTGTTAAAAGCAAGGTTGACAACCTCTTTTTGCGATTAACAAAGTACACAACACCCTCTTGCAAAAGTGTAGTGCATTTTTGTAATTTTCACTACCTATTTTCTTATATCAACTTTGTGTATTTCAGGTTATTCATTCCGGAATACCGATCACTCTCGTCCCTCTCGATGCGACCGATACCATCCCTGTGACCGAGGACTTCTTTAAGGCGTTCGAGCGGGTGCAGGATACGACACAAGAGGCCAAATACTGCTACAACTTGTTGAAAATGTCGCGCGACACTTGGTTCGACGACCAATTCTACACGGTTGTTAATTATTTTTTAAATTTTTTTAAGGGTATTTTCGTCATTTAAAAAATTACGGTCACGCTAGTGAAAGAGTTGACCGTATGTTAACTATTTTGCAGAGCTACTTCATGTGGGACTCGTTCATGGCAGGCGTAGCCGTCTCGATGATGAGTACTAATTCACATGAAGAAAACGAATTCGCTGAGATGGAATACATGAACATAACGGTGGTCACCTCCAACGAGCCTTACGGCGTGTCCGATGGCTCCAACCCATTTTTCGACCGTCACTATGTTCCCAAGTTCAATCTAAACGAAAATGGAGTACACAGCGGTCACGTTCAGACAGGAATTCAGGATCCGTTTTGCAAGACACGACTCGGAAAAGGAAAATGTCAGGTAGATACTCTGATTATTATACTCCCAACGACTCTTTTTTTTAACTGACAAGTTGTGTATCAAGATTTGGGCTCGATTATGTTACGATGAAGTAAGACAGCACCAAATGTGTGATTCTTAAGATTATTGTATCAATAACGTGCTCAAGACACATCATTATGTAGAAGGGGTCTATTATTGCCCCTTCACTCCTAGCGACTCATCTGTTATTCCGCGTTTCACAAATTCTCACTTATGATTTGCTAGGATGGATACACGAAGGAGGTGACGGGCGAGGAGGGCGCACGCGTTCTTGTTGCCACGAGAGCTAAGCCAAATCGAGACGCTCGAAGCCCGCTTAACAGAGAGTTCTTCATGAGTTTCTTGGATGTGAGTTCAATATATTGCACTAATTCTTTTGATAAAACATCCTTAAAGTGATCGAAGCACTTAGTATGGTTAATTTTGTTGGACACAGGTTCTGAGTCGCCCTGAGAACAGTGGGAGGTTCAATTTTACTACACAATGTTCTGAGTACAGAGAAGTTTTATACAAACCCGATTTCGGAGGGAAAAGGTTGGGGAAGCCTCTTGTCTTTGACATGGACATGAGTGCCGGAGATTTTCTGGCATTGTTCTATCTACTTAAAGTTCCTGTGGAAGTCATCGATCTCAAGGTTTGGCTCGTTTTCTCTATAATTTTAGAAAACTCTGTTGATGTTAATGTTTGGTCCACGTATGAGTAAGTCTCACGTCGAAATACTACACAATTAAAAAATAAACTATATACAAGTTAGACTCTAGACCTAGACCTGATAGACTTATATTATAGTTAATGCGGTGGTTGCATATATATTCAGGCAATAATAGTGAGTCCAAGTGGGTGGGCAAATGGCGCGACAATAGATGTGGTGTACGATTTGTTGCACATGATGGGTCGCGACGACATTCCGGTGGGTCTCGGAGATTTTTACGCTATTGACCAGCACGATCCCTCTCTCCCCTCCGCTGGAGACTGCAAATACGCCAAGGCCATCCCTCACGGGAGCGGCGGGTTTCTCGATTCCGACACCCTCTATGGCCTTGCCAGGGATCTCCCGCGAAGCCCCAGAAGGTCATTTTAACGTTACATCACTACAGTGATAATTTGAGGCTTTCACCTATCATTCTGAACTTAAACGTTGAATACGTTGTTTTTTTATACTATTTCTTAGGTACACGGCTGAGAAATCTGCGGAACACGGAGCTCGCAAAGATACTGATCACCCCGAGCTGAGGCAACCTATGGCTATGGAAATTTGGGATTCAGTGTTCAAAACATTGGATCCTGAATCTAAGATCACTGTGTTGACCAATGGACCGTTGACTAATCTAGCCAAGATGATTTTGTCCCACGAAAACGACACCTCTCGTATCGAGGTCAGTCAAATTTTCACACTCTTAATTGTTATGAATTTACTGTTGAAAAAACATAATCCAAATTTGTTCACTCTAGTTTTTTGTTTGAGTTATCTAATTTTGGGTTGTTCATGGTATGATTAATCAAACTAAAGAGTTTAAATTTGAACAGAATCGAAAACTCTAGTTTTATAATTTATAAAACCATAACTAACACCGCGTATAATTGAATGCTCGGGTTTTAACCACTAGACAGTGTTCGGTTTTTGGTTTAAACTGAATCAACCAAATTTTATGGATCTGATATTTAGGCTCAATTTTTTATCCAATGGCCAAAAAACTCACAATGAAATCGAAATTTAAGGTAGGAGTTTTTGTGTGCAGTTAAACGATATCATTTGTGAGAATAAAAAAGAGCTTATTTTAATACGTGGGTGATTATAGGTACGACACGTGGCAAGTGAAATTTCGGTTCGGTTTATTCGGTTAACCAGTGATTTTTATTATATGGACTGTAACCAAACCAAAATTGACTTAGTTAACGATTTTTTGATTTTTTTTTTGTTTTGGTTCGGTCTGATTCTTGGTTCGGTGTCGGCTTTTGGTTTAAAATTGACACCCCTAATCTAGCTCATGTCTGAATTATCCTTTGAAATAACATATATTAAAATGTGTACTACCACTAGTAAATCATCGATGAATTTATTCATGCTGATTTTGAAACAATATTTTAGGAAGTTTATGTGGTCGGAGGGCACATAAGGAGCGACGGTAACGAGGAAGGCAATGTCTTCGCAATTGACTCAAACGAATACGCCGAATATAACATGTTCCTCGACCCTCACGCCGCCAAGACCGTCTTCGAATCAACCTTAAACATCACGCTCGCTCCCCTCAACGTCCAACGTACGATCGCTTCGTTCCCGATGATGCTAGCCCGGCTGAGACTCGCCGGCAACACTCAGGAGGCCGCGTTTTCCAAGCGCTTGATCTCTCGTCTGCATCGCCTCAAGAAAAACCATCATAGATATCAACATACGGTACACACGAATTATCTACAAGCAGTATATGTACCAAGATTTGAACTCGAGACATTGCTGATGATGTTAGTTATTGTGGTGCAGGACATGTTTTTAGGGGAGATTCTTGGCGCAGTCTTCTTGGCTGGCGATGGGATGGATCCGAAGTACCAAATCAAGCCGGTCAGAGTGGTCGCGAAAGGCGATGAATCGGAGGATGGAGATATTGTGATTGATGAAAAGGGGAAATCGGTGAAGATACTGACGAATGTTGATGCAAAAGCATTTTACGAGCTTTATGTGCAACGGATGAACGATGAGAAACAGAGCGCTGTGATCGGAAGCTTTGATGATCAACAAAGATCATGGGGTGAGTGTTCTGAAAATCGGTCGTACAGGCGACGCCTACGAAAGAGATTTTAGAAATACCAACTCAATTTCACATAATGGTGGTAAAATAATTTATACTAATAAAGATAATTTATATTTTAATTGTACATGTATAATAATATATTTAAATAAATATTGAAATCAGAGAAGTACAAATTTATCTCAAGTAATCTATTGTCAATTTTTATATATATTTTATTAGTCTCCGATCAATTCATAGAGTTCATAACACTTTTTAGAACAAAATCAAAAAGAGAAGCACCTAAAAATGTGTAGTATTTTACATTTGCGGACAAAAGTTGTGAAAAATGTTTGAAGGCATAAAGTAAAGATGAGGAAAATGGCGTATCTAATTCGCCCACCACTCCACAAACATTGTCTCCTCAATTTTTAGCTGAAACAAATAAAATATTAAATTATACTGCGGGGTCACTTTATCGTCACTTCTTCCATGTATGGTGTATCATTGACTTACGTAAAAGATTAACATAGAAAAATATAAACTGTCACGTTTTTTAATCAGCGAATAAATATTTATATTAAAAAAGAAAGAGATCTTGAAAAGGGAGCAACAAAATGTCGATTGTAAAATAATATTTCATAAAAATGAGCGCATTAAACTGAAAAGAGATAATGCCGACGATCTCGATTAGTCCATTATAGCTTATCATATTAATTCATTACTTTCAATGCATAAATAATTATTAACCCACTAATCCATGGTAATGCTCAATGCCAAACCTAATAATGATCTTTCCTGGAGTAAGATTGAAGTTTTCTTAGTTATTAAAAAAATATAGGTAAGGTGAGTTATAATTCTTGCTGAGATTCGAAATCTAAACCAAAAACTATAAATCCAATTATTATTTTTACAGTTATTTAATCTCATATTTATCGAGATTCAAACTTTAGATATATAGAAATAGACTTGTTACTTGTGATTATATTGATTAAGGAACATTACAAACATAAACGTAATAAATAACAGTAGCATGTAAAGATATAAAAAAGAAAAATTAAATTAAAATTCTATAATCAGAAAGTATATTTTTGTGTTCTTGATAATAGATTCATGATAATGCCAAGCTCGAACTTAAAATGAATTAAACCGTTAATAGTAACAAAGCTAGTCAAACAGAAAATATGACACTGGAGAAAAACTAACAAAGTGAGTTAAAAATACACAAATTTGATGAAATGCATAGAGATACAAACACAATATGCTTCTTTTTTCCCTCTAAAACTAGACACAGTTTTGAGTTGCATAACCTCAGAAACTCTATCCTTGGAGCACAGGAATGGTCCCACCAGCTCCCACTATTTGCTGCTCCATCTGCAATCAATCAAACACCAATTTGTGCTCAAAGACAATATCATTTTTGTTTGCCACTGATTTGGACAAGACAGGACACCCTTAATTCCTTAATCTTGTTTCTTTCTGTCAAAACTCCATTTCAGCTATAACCCAATATATGATTATCAGCTGGTGTTGGAATGCATAAAACCCGTTCGATCAGTATATTTCTCAAATAGTAACACGATTCACATAAACCCAATTCATATGATGACTCAAATGTAATTAGTTTTGACCTGTTGGTGCGCAGACCATGTTAAAGTCCGACCTGCCTAAAAGCTTAAGCTTAAAGAAATACATCTTTTCGAGGACTCTTACCATTTATGATTCTTGATGACACGAGAAAGTAAAAGAGAGAACAGCACATGGAATTCAAATCATTCATTTCCAACCATGCCTAGAAAGTTGAAACCATATGCTAAACTGGCATACAAATTACGGGTCTGAAACAACTCACCCGGAACATAGTCTCCAGCTTGGTCTTCACAAGGTAGAACTCTTGTTTTACTTGTTGCAGACATTTCAGGCACCTGAATTATGTCCCAAACATTAACCAATCAATCAACACATTTATACTTGGAACTGCTTATGGACTTTTAGGCTCTTCTAAATCAAATTTAGGACTCACCCTTCGGTGTTTTGCTCTTCGTAGAAGTTGCGGAAGGCAATGCAGGAATTCTTAATCCTCTGTGCGCCTATGCTGTTACCCAAAACAAATGTCAAGTACCCTTTTACTCTTAACTCAAAAAGGATTTGAAACATGAAGTCATTGACTTTTATCTACGATCCCAATTGACATAAAAAAAAGGGAGCTAGTTGGTCTAGTAAATGAAGCACTCGCTATTGTAGAGTCCATAGTTTGTATTCTACCGCTCAATATATGTATGATCCTTTCCTAAATGCTGTTTTGGACTCATATCCATGGTCTCAAAATCAAGAGAGAACATTATTAATGTGGGTAGCTCATATATGTACAATCCTTTCTTAAATGTTGCTTTGGAGTCAAAATCATTACTAATGTGTGTGAGGTCAGGTCATGACAATAGTATTATTTGGATAAAATCCCAAATGAACACAAAAATCAAATTAAATAAAAAGCTAGTACCTGGAGCTACTACCCTTGAGCTGGTGGACATGAGCATCAACCGTTTTGAAGTCTACAATCTGCTGATCTCTATAAAGTTGCAAAAATGAAAAAAATCATACACCCAAAATCAAGATTCAATCACACACACACACATATATTTCTGGAAACAGAGATAAAATCAGAGAAATTGGATCCTTACAGAGCCAAAGTGAGATCATTGAGGAGCTTTTCAGAATCTTCAAAGAAAAGAGACACAACCTCAACAACAAAATCTGGGTTGCTCTCATCTTGCAGCTGCTGGAGTTGCAGAAACTGAGCATCCAGAAACCCCTTTTTCAAATTGAACAACAAAAGGACAAAATCAGGAACAACCCATCAAAATTAAGAACCCAAGCTCATCGATTTCGGTACCATACCTCCAAGAACAAGGACTTGGTGTAGTCAAGCAATCGTCTCTGCATCTGAGCAACATCCATGGCTATAGGCCACCAAGCAGAGTCAGATCTTGACTTGAGCTGTGGATCGAGTATTGGGTATTGCTGTAATAGATGTCAGACAACGTTTGAATATGATTTGGTGAAATTAATGCGAAGCTAAATTCCAAAATTATTGTTTGGTTTTGGTTTTTTTCTGGTTCTGACTCTGGACAGCTCCTCCTTCTTTATCTCTGGATTTGTGCTCTGCTTAGGGCTTATGCTTTCGAATCCGATCTCTCTCCCCAATTATTTATTTATTTTAAAAAATTATTATTCTCTCCCCACCATATCTTTTCTCTTTATAATATTTCAAGAAACGCCTTTTTAACTTCTTTTTTTGACCGCATGTATTTTTGTCAAATGAAAACACATTGTGCGAGTAGGGACACTGTGCGAGTAGGGATAAGACGGGTTTACGGCAGATTTGATAATACTTCCTCGTTAAAAATGAGGTGAGAATTTTTTGTATTTAGCAGGACGAAAATTTTCCGTCGAGTTTGAAAATTTTTTATTTTTCGTTTTCAAACTAAAATAATGTTAAAATGTATCTCATTTTTAATAAAATTTCTATTAAAAATATTGTTTTAATATATATATATATATAAATATTATTATGTCATTAAACATATATTATAAAATATTATTTTGATAAAAATATATTTGAATATATTATTTTTTATTAAATATGCATTTTAAAATATAACTTTAAATTGAAAAGATATATTTTAATATACTGGAGCAGGATGGAGTGGAAATATCTGGCCCCATTTCCACCCTGTTTTTATCCAGATTTAAAAAAAATTGTCATGTTTTCGTTCAAAATTAAGAATTATGTCGTAAATAGAGAATAGTGACATCCCTATTTACAAGAAAAATAAAGATATAATTGAAGATTATTTTAAAAACTGAAGTACATGACTGAACAAGCATAATGTTTAACTTTGATAATTATAGACGTAAAAATATTCATTTTGGAATTCATAAATTAATACAAATTTTTTTGTATTAATTTACCACAATTTTGGGTTTTGTTTTGTCTTTGATGGTCAACGTAAAAAAGGACAGACTGGATAAGTTTGAGCACATTGGGAGGATAAGATTCTATAACATTTTTAATGCGTTTTTTAAATAATAAATTTGTGGAGCATTGAATCTGATCTTTTTACGTCACCTTCACTCTCCTTTTTTTTTGTACATTTCTTAGGTTGCCAACAAATAAAGAATGAAAACTTGTTTTGGTTTTGTGTCAAAATGTACAAATTGGATTGACACACGACTGAATGAATTATTATTTTTTACTTAATTTTAAACTTTGATATTTTAACTTCACTCAACAATTTCTTTCTTCTTATTTGCGTAATGGTTTATCGAGCATTTTGCTCGTTCCTCGGTAGAAGTTTTCTTTTCTTCTTTTTATCATGACGCACAAGGACACAATACATAATGTTTATCTCTTGAATAAGGTTTGATTTCCCTTTTTTCTATAGGGCAACGTTTTTTTCTTTATTATTTTATTACTCCTCTGTTTATATGCACACAAGTTCCATTCTTTGAGGCTTGTTTGTTAGAAGGGTCAATTTTATGTCATTATTTTAACTTTACCTCATTTTAAATTTAGTATTTTAAATTTGAAATATTTTTTTGTTAGTGCCTCAATAATTTTTAAGTTACACAAGATAATGGCCATTAAATATAACAGAATTGATGTACAAAAAATTAATAATGTATTATTTTACCCTTGATAAAATAATGAATTGAAGGTACGCTTAAAGGGTATATTTGTCCTTTGAGATAACAAAATAAATTATATTAAAAAACTAAAAATAAATTGTGGTAAAATGACATAGTTGCCCTTCTTCAACCTCTATCCTCCACTCCTCCTCCTTCTTCTTCCCCTTCCGCCGAAACCCTAACCCCCACCAGAGATTCACCGCTATGCGGCGGTTCACCAGAATCGTCGTCCTCCCCGACGCCTCCACGCCGGAAAACAACCCGCAGATCAACCCCGCGTACGCGAATCGACCTCGCGATCGAATACCATGTTCTTCCAGCGATCCTGGGCGTTGACATCGGCGCCGTGCTCAATTAGGGAGTTGGCGACGTCGATCCAGCCGTGGAGAGGGGTGCGACTGTCGTAGTCTCTGGCGTGGACGAGGCCTCGATCTTCGTCGAGGAGCTTGCGGACGGCTGCGACGTCGTTCTGGTGGCGTGCCACGAGATTTGGGAGGTCCGGCTCACTCGATCCTTCTGCTCCTCCCTCTCATTGCTCCCGCCGCCGGCGGTGGCGGCGGCGCTGGAGTTGTCGACGCCCTTCTCGTGGAGGAAGTTGTGGTTGTTCACCGGACCTCCAGGCCGGAGCGATTGAGTGAAAAATTAGGCCGAAGCAGCCACGGGTTCAACAATTGGATGGTACGGCCCTCTAATCGATCTCTCTCGAGCCACTTCTCACATAGGCGATTTTGTTCAGCTTCTAGTCTTCGTTCACCGTTGCTCTCATGTGCAGCTCCTCTCTCTTTCTCTCTCACAATTGGGGATTTCCAATTTTTGTTAATCGATGCTTTGTGGTGGCACAATACAAGTTGTCAAAAGGTGGAGAGGTAGTGAGGACAGACATTCAGGTGGGCGATGAGATGAGGCCATTTTTTTGTGTGAGCTTGTGGCAGAAGCAAATGGGCTCCATGGTCGTTGCTGGTGATATCGTTTTGTTGCAAAGTTAGGATCTTTTCATCATTTATGCTACTTTCTAGTTCATGGGTCAAATGGGCACTCATCAATTCTATATTTGGATACATTTGAGTGGTTCTTTGTTTTTTTTGCTTGAGTGTGTGTGCATGAGTACATAATTACTAGTTGGTGGCTCCTCCATGACTGATTGCGAAGAAGAAGAATAGAGGGAAAGAGTGAGGGTGAGGGAGGTAAAGTTGAATGGAAGGGCACAAATGTAATTTCACAACATATTATTTTATTTTGTTAATTTGAAAAGACTCTTGTACCATTTAACCAAAAGTTTAATGTGCATTGATTTGATTGAGAATAAATTGGTCCTTTCATATGTTTCAATTAATTATATTATTTGGAATTTAAATAGGAAGGCATTTTGGACTTTTTGCACACTAATTCTATTATATTTAACCGCGGTTACTTTAAGTGCAACTTAAAAATTGTTGGGATACCAGCAAAAAAAAGTTTTAAACTTATGATATTGAATTGAAAATGAGGCAAATTGAGGTACTGACATGTAATTACTCATTCTTAGAATAAAGATAACAGTCGCAATGACTTAACAACCACGTACGCTTGCGTGTTAAGTCGAGTGTCGCTATCAAGACCCATAAGCATCCTCTTTTTGTTTATATGTATATTAGCGATACTATTCTTCTGAGAAAGAACTTCCGTTAGTGTTAGTTTCTTGCTCATTATTACATTTTTATCGTAAACATAATTTCTTTTTAATAACAATATCAGTATTATTGAGCCCATTTCCTTGGTTGCCAACCAAGTTTTGACTTCCATCTCTTACTTAGAAAAAAATGACTGGTTTCCTTTTTCTATTTCTTGATGACTGCACGGAGTGGGATAAGTAGAAGAGTCGAAGGACTAATAAGTTCCTTCTTTCATGGATCCAAAGAGGCCAATATTAGCATTAATCGTGTAACTCTTTGTTCAAACAACTATTCAGAATTTCCAAAGCTCCTTGTAGGGCTTGTTGGAAAACCCGTCGCCGGACTTGATTAATTGCCCTATAAATGAATTTGGACTAATTTTGACATTCATCAACACGCCTATAAACAGTGATACAAGCAGTTGGTTTAAAAATACATGTGACTAAATGTTGTGAGAAGTGAATAAATCAATCATCATCTAAAATCATCTGCAAATGCTTATCCATGTCATTTAAGTACTTGGTTGAATTGTATTCATCTGCATCAAGAAGCTCCAGAGAGAATGTCCTTTCAAGTTTTGACTTTTGCCTCACCTTGAATCGCTCCAATGTGTTTCCATCGCCTTTAAATATTTGCACAATCTGCACCACATTTTTGTTTCATGTTTGGTAATTAAGATACACTCATGTTCCATACCTCTCTAATCAGATTTTTAGGAATAGATTGTTCGGAACTAATAGTTATTATACTAAAAAAAAATAGTTAAGAGTATAAAAGTGTGAAAGTGGGTATGGTAGGTATAGTAAACTGTCATTTTCCCTTATTACCATCGGTATAAAATGATGCATTAGTGGAGATGTATCATTACATAATAACTAATTTAACGTTTCATTGCATTATTAATTTATCATAATTTGTAGTTTGCATGTTAAGAATGGTTTGTAGGGGATGCACTCTCCTACAAACCACAATTCAAATACAAACCTACAAACCATCGATTAAATCATATTTTATTTTATATATATATATATATATAATTCAGTTAAATATACAAAGGGCAAATTAGTCAATATATTGGATGATTTCAACTGAAATAATTGATTTTAATTTATTGAAACGCGTTTTATTTTCTTGAAACATGTTTCATTTTTTCAGCATTATAACGAGATGCTAAACCGTTTGTAACGAGGAGAGAGATGTAATGAGGATCTCGGGTTCCATACTATAGTCAATGGGTGAGCCTTGTTGGTAGAGAAGTGTAACGAAGGTCCCGGATCAAAAGACCAAAACAAAATCTCCACATTAGTGTCTTATCGCGTGGTCCAAATTTAGTTTGTAAGTTTGTATTTGAAGTATAAGTTTGTAACTGATTACAACCCATTAATAATATAGTGGTGGACCTAAGTCCCCTTCCACTATGGTTTTTCAATATATAGTGTAGTGAATTTGTTCCCTACACATATATCATAGAGGATAAATCAGGTGAGAGCCGACCTTTGTCCAACATAAATAAGTGAGTGATCCACGAAAATAAGTTAATGTCCCACAGAAATAAGTTAATGTTCTATGAAAATAACCGAATGTCTAATGAAAAGAAGTGAATGTCACACGAAAATAATGAAGTGAACGTCCAATGTTCTCACGTTCACGTGTTCTCAATGGAATGATTCTATATATCATAAGAGTATATATTGAGGGCAGATAAACAAATACGGATTAAAATACCTCAGCCATAAACGGTCGTTGAACGGAAGATTGACGTAGACACATAGAAGTGGATCAACCAGCTCCTTCTTATTACGACTGGTAAGCAGTGGTTTTGCCTGAGAAAAAATAAAGAAATATAGAATAACTTTGAGAATGCTTCAATACTATGATTACCATTTGACCATCGTGTAAATAAATAAACCGATGAGAGGATAATATATACGTATATTTATTACATAAACAAGTGATTAATTAGCATATATACCCACATCACAAGGCTTTTTTGCTTACTATCCAAAGCTTGACGTCCTGTTATAAGCTCTAATACTAACACACCGTACGCGTAAACATCGGTCTTCTCGTCTACAATGTCGTGCATGAAAAACTCTGGCGGTAGGTACCTGAATTTTGATAACAAATTAACGAGGCGTCATATTAGAAATCGAATTGGTCAATATAAATAGGGAAAATGGTAAAAATGTTGTATACTATACATTACACTTTTGCGAGAATATGTTGTGTACTTTGTTGATAACAAAAAGATGTTGTGAACTTTGACTTTTCTGTACAAAATGTGTGTATTTGCACAAAAATAACGATATAAATATTTTTAAAATTTTTTGTGGAAATACATTTTAACTGAGATTTGTATAATCAAATTTTGTAATTTAATATTTATATAAAAAATTAATTCTTAATTACATGGACAATTTCATTATTTTTCACAACAAATCAAAGTTCGTATTATCTTTTTGCCATTAAAAAAATACGCAAAAATATGATAATACACAACACCCTTTTGCTATTTTCTCATATAAATATATTTAAAAAATTGGATGCACAAACACGAATGTGCCTTCAATGTTCGGTACAGTGTGGTGTGTCCACTGGTCTGGTAACCACTTCGAAAGCCCGAAATCAAATATCTACAATATAAATACTTTCATAAGTGAATACCTAATTGATCATGAATTATGTTTATCTTAGCTAAAATGGATTGATGATGATATGACCTTTTTCTTATATTTACTAGACACTAGTTTATATTTCCTCAACACTTATTTTTACGTGTATAATTATAAATTTACGCGTGAGTCATACCTGATTAATCTTCGTATATATGTAAGTCATCAAATAAGACTATAGAGGATGCAACAAATTACCCGGTTAAACAAATAGGGTTAGCTAGATTTTTACACATGAGTCATGACTAATCACAACCTCGATAGATCAATCATATTTTACTATCTTTCAAGTTGAAAATTAGTTACCATGGGTGAGAAATTCTCCTCAAGCAATATGTTAGCAGCTTTGATTTGATGTCTTTATGAATAATTCTCCTTTGACATCCTTTGTGAAGATATTGTAGGCCATCCGCGAATGTCCCAATCTAATTTCTCTCTCGGACCTATGTATTAGCAATTGAACATCTCATGTGTTAAATTCAAAAACTCGTATAAAAAAAATATATTTGTTATGAGATTTTTAATAACATAGATAAAAGAGAAAATGACAATTTATTGTACCTAGATATAACCAATTCACAAGTTACTTATGTAACTATTGTTTTCTATTTTTAGTACACTAATAGAAGTAAATGAATTCAAAAAGTGTAAGAAAAGAGCGAACCATATAGTAAAGACGCTAAACTGCCATGAGGAGACAAATGAAGAACAAGATGCATCCCTCCTTCGACTCCATACCCAATTACTTTTGCGATATTCGGATGATCGATGTGAACCATAATTCCTAGCTCTGACAAGAAGTCCGCAGTCATTTCTACCGCGTTCCCTCTTGTCAATCGCTTAATCGCAACAATCTCATCGTCTTTCAACTTCCCCTTGTAGACTTCAGCATAGCCTCCTTCTCCAATCAAATTATCTTCACAAAAAACGAGAAGTTAAGATTACTTGTTCGAATTCTCACACGTCCATTTATTTGATTAGAAAAAGCATATACATATATTTTTTTACAATTATGATGAGTACCAACCACGACTATAATTATTGGTAGCGTATTTCATTTGTTCTTGAGAGAAATTCTTCCACTGCGGCTTAAAATAGCACATTTCGCCATCGAAGCAATCGGAGGGAGGAACAACGCTCTCTCGCATCCGCTTGCTCTTCCTTCCGGTGAGTAAATGGACGCCTTTAAGAGGCAATGTACGCATTGGACTTTTTTTCAACATATGTAAGATACCATTGCGCTGATTACTATGTTTCGAGTTTTCCAAATCCGAGGTACTAGCCTTGGAGACTCGAACATTGTATCGAAAATTACAAAATAAAACTTACCCTGATCTGAAAAAGAGTCTTTCAATCCGGTTTTAGATTATCTACCCTTCCCTAGGTTAGGAGAACCTCCCTCTTGTTCTTCATTCTCTTTGCCATTGTCACGAACACCAATCTTATACAGTTTAAGCTTGAATATCACAAAATTACAAAATTAATATATATGAAGACATATACAAGCATTATTGCAGAAATTAATGTATTGGGTATGAAACAAAATTGCATGGAATTGAGATTATAAATGAATGATTAGAAAATTAAGTGATCAAGAAAATACCATGAATTAAGTTGAGTCCTTTCAGTTGTGTTCCATGAAAATTTCAGAGATTTGAAGCCTAAGGAACAAAATAGACTGAAAGGAGCGCAAAGGGAATGAGAGAAAATGGGAGAAACCAAAGTTGTCGGGACACAGCGGTTATAGTCATTTTGCCTATCTTCTCTTTAATACCTATATTTTTAGTAACATTTCACCTAGTTTTTATGCATAAAAATCGGATTTATATATCAGGGTTATGCTCCTATCAACATTTTATCCACTTATTGGGATATCAACGAGACTAATAATATTTTCAGGGATGGGGTTGGTCAAAATTAACTGGTAACCAAAAAACTGACCAGAACCGTCATGATTTAAACTAGAGATAATCGAAATCGGTGTGATTCAGTCCAGTTTTGGTTTTGAGTTTTACCAATTTGTATGATTTGGTTCGGTTCTTGGTTTTCAGTACAGAAAATTGCAGTTAGCCAGTTAAACTGATAGTGGTTTAACCAGTGATACATGACATAATGAGAGTCGTCGATCAGCACAGGTCGTCGACGACCCTCGATCGTCCATGCGTCTCCATGTACTCCACATGTGTTATCCCCATATACTCCTTCTCTCTTCATTCATCTCCTCCATTTTCTCTCTCCCTCATTGTGCTATCTCTCATTGAAGCTGACTCTCACTCTCTTTCTTCTCTTCGCATGCTCGTCTGAAATGAAAAAAATTCTCAAATCCTCTATATTTCTTACAACACAAAATGATTCTCATCAAAGAAATACTTTTCTCCACCACCCAAAGGCCAAAAATCTATTTAGATCAATCGGTCATTTTTTTATTGTGTTTTCCCCTCAAAATCAGTGTAATCAGTGGTGGATCCAGGGGGGAGCACCCCCCCTCCGGCCCGGGAATTCAGAAAAAAAAATCGTAAATTTTTTTTTCGAAATTTGGACATGCCCCCCTTAAATTTGATATGTATATATAAACTGTGCAACTAAACAATAAAAATTGTTTGGCTAAGTGGTAAGTGTGTAGTATTTTATCCAAGAAGTCTTAGGTTCAAACTTTTTAATAGTTTTGTGCTTTTTATTGATCTTTGGGTCTAAACCTACTTTGTGGGTTTTTACAATGGAGCATAGTTATAATTATTATTTTTACTAATTATTGTATTAGTTAAATTGTTTTTTT